>JAUZND010003660.1:0-12130 GCA_034780555.1 Coelogynopora nodosa
CAAAATTCATAGATTTCGTTGGCCTACTGCTGTCCAAAAAAAGATATGCAATAATATTTGTCTTTTGGAAGTTAATAATATATTATATCTGTGTTGAAAAACATAGATTTCGATAGTGCCATAACATTTTTAGCCACATTCATATATTATTGAAAATATATTGTGTAAAAACGAATTTTTTTACGAAACGACTTATAGTTAAATTTCTCTTAAAAATGTATGCTTCATAAATTTTGAGCAAATTTAATCTTTATGTATAAATCAACACTTTCCAAACTAAATTATTCACTAAAAATATATGGACGAATAAGTCACAAAGAAAAGTACATTAAGCAGTACATTTTAAAAATATAAAAAATGACCTTCTTTGAATTAAACTTTTATAACCATAGAATAAAACTTACTTTGATTAACACTATCAATACATAACATTTGTTTACCAAATAAATACTACCATCGCAATAATTTAGAACACAATAAAACATTCATCAAAGACCGATAAGTATCGTATTATAATATAATAATATAATAAATTAAAATAACATATCATTTAGATCAACATATCAAAAATATAGGAAAATAACAATAACAAAATAGCATAAATTTTGAATGGAACTGACCAGATTATATAACATCAAAGCTATTAGGTTTGTCATTAATATTTTTTGTTTATTTCAATTCGTTTAGAATATCTATGAAAAATAAAATGATTATTTTCTAAGCACATATTTAAAGATTAAATATTTCTGATGTTTTATGTTTTTTACACTAAATTTCTTGTTTGTATATTTTCATATTATACTGCAAATTCTATAAACATACATTACTTATAACCATATTTTTGTATTAAAATGATTTTTTTAATTTATTCTGAAAAATTCTAATTCCATGTAATAAAAACCTATACGCTGAGTAACACTACTAGTTCTATATACGGGATAGCTTTCTATAATATATGCCTCATATGCTAAAAGTCACTCCCTTGGTAATAGGAAAATTGAAATTGTTGTTTTAAATGTCATTTAACTACACGGTACACTACTATTTAGATAAACTTCTGTTTATGATAACTAAATAGAAATAAATGACATGTTAAATGTTGATATTATAATCATTACTAGAACGGTTTTCTCAATAACAATTCTTGCAATATATATTTATATATATAAATATTAAACAAAAAATAGGTGGATTTAATATTGGTGTGTGCGGAAGTGTGCGATTGTTTTATGTGATATGAACATCTTCGCTACAATTGCTTCCATAAATGTTATGAGCTATTGTTGATATTTCTT
Organism: Coelogynopora nodosa; assembly: GCA_034780555.1. Lineage (NCBI taxonomy): Eukaryota > Metazoa > Platyhelminthes > Proseriata > Coelogynoporidae > Coelogynopora > Coelogynopora nodosa. The sequence goes on from JAUZND010003660.1 coordinate 1,296, forward strand.
TTAATTCCGACTTCATGTTTCCGTAAGAATAGGATATTGTAACAATTCACCCTATAAACATACACTCTCAATAAATTAAATATATAACAATATTTTCTTGATGGATTTTAGCTATGAAGTAACTTTCAATCTTATTTTTATCTTTTAAAAGTAGCAAAGTAGCTTCTTCTTTTGTGATACATATTTTCACTACTTTCGCAACATTTCTTAATTTAACATAATTTGATTACATTTTCCTTTTGATTACATTGATTAAAATTCTTTTCTGATTTTGTACAAGTTTCCGCACTAACTCATACGCATAAAATAATATAGCAACTTTTTTTTTAATTTCTCCAATTGTACATAAGAATTCATTTTTATTTGGTTTAGTTGATTGGAAATTTTCAATTTTATTCTACTTTATAATTATAAAAACACAGATTCGAAGAGTATTAAATTGAATTAACCAATAGTAAACTGTATTATACTTTTGAAATAAAAAGTACAACATTTCAGATAATATGTTTTGTTTTTAATAAAAAAATTCAAAAGAGGTTTATATGTTTTTAAGTCTTGATACATTCTATATAATACTAAACTGTATAAATATGGAATAACACATTTTGTTTCTTTTTATACAATGGCTATTTCGCTGCTGTATTTAGGGATCTGCCATTTGTTATATTTTTTAAAAGATTTTCTCGTTGAATTTAAAATTTGAAAACACCAATATTATAACTAAATGTCATATAAGCACGAACACACACATACTTTATATTTCACGCTTGAAATATTTAAAAAATATGAAAAGCAATTTTGAAGGTTTATTGAATTATTGATTTTTGATGCACAGTGTTGAACTAGTGGATATTATATGTTAAGACTTGTGGAAAGTAACTGCTTAAATGTAAATGATGAGATAAAATTATAAAACATGAATTGTATGTAGGTATTATAAACGTGTTTTTTATATGTGTAAATATTATACATACAGAAAAATCAGACTGAGGTAACATTCAGATTGAATTATTTCGATTTCTTTGAAACTAATACAATATTTTATAATATGATCGAATGGTATATACCAAATATTCAACAATTATATTTTAGGCCTATGTAAACGTACATGACTTGTTGTGAGTAGGAAGGATATTATTGACTTTATAAAATAAATTAATATATAGTGAAATATGCACCAGAAGTTACACATTACAAATATAAATTTAAGCTTTAAATGAATACATTGATGATATTTCATGAAATATTTAATCTCTAATAGAAATTCAAAGTTTTAATGTTTCTTAAAATTAAGATAAACATTACTATTTAATTATAAATAAATTATATATTATTTTTACCATCAACAATATCCATTTACTATGATAACGCAACTTTTGATAAATAGTAAATATTACATTAATCGTATAAAATATCATCTATATGTATTTACATGTATATATTTGAAATGCTTTCGATTTTACTCTTAGTCTTGTTAGTCTCAGTAGGTATACATACATAAAATTGCGATAAAACTACAAGTAAAATTTAAAACCATTTTTAGCAAGCTATTTATCTTTGTTATTTTTATACGAGAATATTTTTATTTGCCGTATCAGTCTTATTAAACTGTAGATTATTTATGTATTTTTTTAGAAAATTTATGTCTATATATGTATATCATACATTTAAACAAGTATATAGTTTAAATCTATGTTATATATTGCACATATCATAATTAACATCACTCAATTAATAAACTTAACACACATAATCAACATCACTTAAAAAATATAACTATATTTACAATTCATTATTAATATATGAAGAGTTAATTGAATTTTAATTATGCTTCGCTTCAATAAATTAATAATATTACTTACTGTCTTATTAAAATCAGAACACTTAAGCATGTGTACATTACTGCATATCTGCATGTAATCAATATCATTATTACTTAAGGGTACCTACACATTTTGAAAAATTAATCAGTTAAGTTTCGAAAAATGTTTTAAAAGATCAGAAACATGTGTTTTAATATTTACTCTCGAAATAAATAGGCAAAAGGTAATATTGTGCATAACTTTGAGCAAGATTTTTTAATGATTTGTAAGGACAATTTGTAAAGCCGTGAACATTTCTGGAAGTTAATTAGTTGCGCAAAACAAATAGACACATTATGATCGATTTGCCGTCTACCTAACTAAATCGTATGTACAAATTAACAGAAATCAGATGTCAGTTAAACTTAACAATGTTGACTTGCGTCGAAATAAACTAAACTTATTCCAATTCAATCACAACAATTACTTCTGAAATTCTAAAAAACTAGTTTCGTATGGCGAGATGCGACTAATACTTTGAGTATTTAACTTAATTCTATTTTGAAAAATTGTGTGCATTTTAAATTATATTGTGAATCGTTATTTTACCATATGAACATGAAATTCCGGTTTTTCAAATGTATTTATAAGATGTGATGGTTTTTTGTAGATACTAGTACGCATTTGAAAAATGCCACTATTTAGTGTGAATATTAAATATATATATATTTCTTTGCATTGTGCAGTACTGAAAATGGGTAACAAAATAATCATATTATAAAAATATATGTGTGACATATAAATAGTGAATGATTTTATGAAAATAAATAAAATTAGATATATAAAATTATTAAAAATTAATAATAAAATTAAAGTTTCACAATAATAACAAAACCAAGAAAAGTTATGGCCGCACAACTATTTATTTATTTATTAGTTTATAACATGTCTCGGTAGTTCGGAAATACATGTAAATCATCCTTCTTTAATGTGAATGTAATGTAACCATCAACATTTTATAGAAACAAAATAAAGCAAAAATAAATATTAAAAAGAATACACGACAAACATGCAATAGAGTCCAAAAGCAACTACGATTTATGATGAGTCCAACCATAACATACAAGATGTAAATAAAACTAAGTATAAATATAAATAAAATGTATTAAAACTAAATTATAAATAAATTAATCGAAAAAACAAAAATAGTAAACAATAACATAACAAAATAAGTAAACAATATACAACAAAAGAAATTTTGAAGAATAATGACACAGAATGTTTTTAACCAAAAATTAATTGAAAACACAAAAAATCAAATTTAGTATGATCAAGGCCATTTTATTAGAAGAATCATCAAGGTTACATATTTTTCAATTTTATCAAATTTAACTTTATGTCAAATTATAGTTTATAGCATCACATTTATAGCTAAAATATATAACTAAACACTTGTAAATCATATTTTTTCGAAATGTGTGATAATCTACCTAGAGTGTCAACGAAGACGAACAACATATTCTGTTGTTTTACTCAAAATTAAAGGATTAATAATTAGCACAATAATAGCTCATGCTTAAAAAAACATAGAAATCTGTAATTTACTTCTTTTACTGTAAGTCCCGAAATAAAATGTGGGACACCAATTAACTTTCTCACCAAGGAGATAGTTTATTACATGATTCTATTGATGAGCAGCATAATATGGTCCTTGATTGGTTTCTTTATTTATCATTCACGTGCAGGACCGTGGTCGGTATTATAGCACGGCACAAACCAAATATACAATCTCAAATAAACAACAACTGGATAAATCACATGAAATGGATATTAAAAAATAGACTGAGAGAGATTTCTTAAAGGAGTCAATATTCGTGGCATTGACCAAGGCATCTGGGAGATTTTTCCACGGAAAAGTGCCCCGTGGGAAGAACGAGTTTTGATAAACTGATGTCCTAGTTTGAGGAAGCAGGAGTCTTTGAGTATGACCCCTGGTGGTGGAATTAGATGCTATACGGAAATCCCTCGCACTTATATCCAATTAAATCATTTTGAATTTTGTACATCATTGACACCGATGCTAGACTTTGACGATGTTCGAGCATGTTCCATTTACGGTTCTATAACTTAAACGACGGTAATCGCCTGTGAATTACCTCGTTGCCCTCCTCTGAACTTTTTATAACTGTTTGATTAGTACTTTTGTGTGTGAGCACCATACTGTTGAGGCATATTCCAGTGTGGGTTGAACGTACGTCAAGTAGAGTTTGGCCTTCACTGTGGGTGGGAAACCGTTAAGGTTTCGTCTAAGAAAGGCTAAAACAGAGTTTACTTTCTTTGTTATGATATTTATGTGTTCAGTCTAGTTGAGCCTGTGGGTTATTGTGCGCCCAAGTATTTAACAGACTTTACTTGGGTGAGTGCTGTAAGTTCCTGGAGTGTTTTTCCTCTTTGTCTTAATCTGGAGAGCGTCGTATTTCGTTGGGTTGAATTTCAGCAACCATTTATCTTCCCAAGCTTAGAGACGGTCAAGATCTTCTTGCTACATTTGTTGATCGTCTGGTCACTTGATTGTTCTGTAGATGAGGCTGTCATCGGCGAAAAGCCTTGTTGTCGATGTTTTTTGTTTGTTTTTTTAATACGGCATTCTCGTCATCACATCTCACCATGTGAAGAATACGAGTCTCCCGCCATGCCTACCGAAATGTATTAGTGTATACGAATAGAATACGAAGAAGAATAGAATACGAGAAGAATACGAATCTCCCGCCATGCCTACCGGCATGCAAGCTACCTCTACGCCACCGCGGCTAAAGGTCAGTAGTGTTGTCGATGTAACACAGTCAGGTAAGTCGTTTATATGAATCAAGAACAACAGTGGTTCCAACACAGAACCCTGAATGACTCCCGATCCCGATGTTACTGGTGCCCAGAGTGAAAACTCCCGTCTAGAATGACTAGCTGATTTCGGTCTTGAAGCTGGATTTCCAATTCGCAGTTTTTCCCTGAATTCCGTAGTAACATAGCTTAAAGAGAAGACGTTTGTGCGGAACTACGTAAAAGAATTTAGAAAAGTCAAGGATTACACAGTCAGTTTGATAGTTGTTGTTGATGTTCAGTGCTAAGTCCTGAATGCATAGAAGGAGCTGAGACTCGGTGGATTTTCTGGCTTGAAAGCCATGTTGGTTAGATGCTAATGCGTTATTACTTTCAAGGTGCCTGATGATGTGCCCGAATGCAATATGTTCAAACACTTTGCTTGCAATCGAAAAATTTAGTTTGTTCGGTTTCGTAAATTGATGTTCCACACCTGTTGACTGAGGTGGATTTTGGTCCAACTAATGTGGGCTATAATATGAATAGACCACGTAACATGGATATTAGTAAAATGCACCAAAGGACTTCAATATGATTGAAGTAGGTCTCTGTTAAAAAATTCTTTCACACTTTTGTAATAGAATATACAATGTACAATACATATTCTTCATATGAACAGTTATAAATTCTTTCGAAGAGATTTGTTTAATAATTTAGCCAAATGACCGTTAGACAAAGTTGTTTAACATTACTAAATAGAAACAATGGAGACTGTATTAACAATTTTAACAAATATTAACTAATTTAATGATAAAATTATTGATAGTTGTTTCATGATAGGTTTTAATTTCAAGTTGTTTGTAAGTTAACTGATCCCATTATAAAAACTTGACAACTGATAGTGCAGATCATAGATATAAATAGATTCCTGTCTCTCTCTGTATAAGAATAAACAAACAAACAGTCCATATCTATGGTGCAGATTATTAACTACAGTAAAATAATTAAAACATCAAGCTGCTTTTCTATATAACCAGAGAATTTGAATTATAACTTTACATCAGTTTTGCATGGGTAGTTTAATTTTCTATAAATAGAGGATAACATACACATTTTAAGTAGTTTATAACTTTACATAATATTTTTCATAACTTAACAAATATCCAAACGCAATTAATAAAATAAATAATAATTTTAATATATTTATAAAAATTAAAATATATATAATAATTCCTAGATTTCGATAATAATTTTTTTTCTTCTTTCAAATAACATAAATATAGATTTTTGTTTCCGTATATTTTAGAGTTTGTATTATTATCTTAAAAACGTATTCTCTAACGAGCTTGTCTACCTTATCTCTCTCCCTTTTTTTTCAATAATTATTCTTTTGAATTATACGCGCAAGTATATTGTTAACGTTGTGCATATTATTTTCTCATTATCAAAATTTATTAATTAAAAGACTTTAATCGATTAGCGCAAATCCTTTCTAGTAATGCTACGTTTATGCATGACAATATAGTGTAACTGACAAATATAGAAACATAGAAAAATGTTGAATATAAAATAGTCAACTTACGGATTTACGGATTACAGATTACGGATTACGATATTATAATCCATTTTTACGGTTATAAAATATTTCTTCATGAATATTTAAAAGCTGAATATTAACCAAAACTATATATAACATTTTTTATAATTAAATTTTTAACAAATAATCTGAGATTAAATATTGCAAGTTTTATTATATTGTATGCTACATTCATTAATATAAACTTTCTATATTGATTAAAGAAAATATCTTTATTACCACCGGCGTACCGGGAAAATATTTATTTCGGGGAAAGGGGGGTCTGAGCCATTTTTGCCCAAACAATTGATACTATCCAACAATCCGCATCTGGCCGAATTTTAATGTTTGCACTAAAAGTTTTAGCAGTCCAAGAAGCTAGGAGCTATACCCTTAATCCGGTAAGCTGATGTTTATTACCTTTACTAAATCGAAGTTATTTAAAATACAATTTTTAACATTATTTATAAACAAGTAGTTTTATTTATTTATATGTATATATATATATATATATATATAATTATAAACATAGTCTATGATATACATTATAGATTACACGAATTCTTGGACATTGACACTTATATTCTAGAACAATAGAATAAAAAAGATTATTAAACAAAATAATTATATATATTTGACACTATACAAATATATACAAATAGAGACTTATAGACAAATATATATTTTTAAATTTTTGTATTATATTTTTCTAGAATTTAAGTGTCAGTGTTCACGAATTCTGGTGTAATTTTTAATATATAATACATGTAATATTTAATTGCATATATGCTAAAAGCTGGTGAATAAATTTCTCTCTCTCTCTGGATAAATAAACTTCCATAGGCGTCTGGTACTACTAGAGGTAATTGGGATAATATATAATACGTGTACTGTAACAAGTTTTTAAAAGTCAACAGGTTTGGAAATCGTAACACTGTTTGAAAGGGAAGTAATAAATATGAAAGTATTACAATCCTACAAAAATCCAATTAATGTAATTATCAAATGCATCTAAAATGATAAAAATTAAACTTAGGATGGCTTATAACTGGTGCAAAATAACCTGTCGAGTGCCAATCGATCGCATTTTGCCTCACAATGAGGATTAAAAACAACAGAAAAAAAAGGTAAAAGCTGATGAACAATATGCCATTCAGATATAATACATTTTACAACGGCTTACCAGGTTTTTACAGCGGACAACCTTATACAGTGAAGATCAATGATGATGACCTGTGAACGTGACCTGGGGCCACAGTGCGTGATTTCTTCAATTAAACTGAAATATAAGGGAGTCATTATTGGTGTGTTTCACATATTCGGAAGTTAATTATAAAAAAAAAGAATATATTTCCCGGATACACGTTTTTATTGAAAGAAAACGGAGTGGACGTTTCGTTATAACGTTTCTTTAGGACACAGCTAATTAAGTATTTACAGTTCACATGAAAGTTTGTATATAATATAAGGTTACATATGTGTTACGTAAACAACAACGACAAGTGAACGTGTAGCTCAAAGTAGAAATCCAAAGATTGTAGATTAGGGAAATTCAGTTCTTGCTCTTGTGGGTACTAACTTTTTTTTAAGGCGAATCTATGATGTAAAGCACGTTTATATTAAACTTGATAATATTATATTATATATTAAATTTGATTATATTTTTTATGCTGCATTTGGAATATAAAAATTACTTTTCCTAACTATTTGTGAAACTATGTAAGGTCAACTGACAATAAATTCCAATAATGTTAAACAAAATTAAATATATTTCATTCTTGAATAAGTGACAAATTTAGCGTATCAATATTATTTATTACAATTATTAAATGGAGACCTTTTGTGAAAAACGTAACGTTATTATAATAATTTTATTTTTATTAAATGTCATTATTAATCTGTTTTTAAAAATAATTAATGAAGATGAGATTTTTAAAACATTCTATGAAGATGTTTTTTAATATTTGTTTTGAAAATTTTTAATTAATATGTTTCTAAAAAGTTAATATATTCATATTCGATTCGATTAAATGTCTTAACTATAACGTTTGACAACAAAATACTTTTCCAAATTCGATACAATTTAAAGAAAGTAAAATATAACGAAGAAAAATTATAATTCAATTCAATTAAATATATATAAAATGTTAAGTAGTAAATTCTTTGTGGAAATATTTACACTCATAAATATTACAAATTAACTATTTTTGTAAGTATAAGTTAAATACTAAACATATTGTAAGCAATATTATTGAAATATAATATAATTTAAATTAATATATTTATCGATTCACAAATATATTATACTTTGTTACTAATTTAAAACATTAAATTGGGTAATTTCCAACAGTCACATATATTATAGATTCGATCTTTTAATTACATCTGACAAATAAATGTATTCATTGCAGGAAAAAATTAATTAAATTGTTTAATGAGAATTTATAATTATTAAAATGTCATGCTTTAACTTTTCAATATGTAAATATGTTTCTTACTTTTATATATTTATAAATGATTAAATAGTCTCAGAATTATTATAAATGCATTTAATTTATAGATTAATTTTGATAGACACAAAAAACGGCAGGTGAATCTATCTGCAGACAAGTTTCGGGGTATTTGCCCTTCATCAGTGTACAGAGTAGGAATCGAACATGTAACCCCCCGATCTGTGAGAGAACCCATCTTCCACTAGGCCACACTCTCGCCTGTCAACTATCGTGTGTATCAACTATCAACTATCAACTATATGAGCCCTTCACCGCAGTTGCACAAATGCACAAAATGCTTATAATCGGAAGGAAACTCCACAAATATTAACAGTTAGACTCGGGGTGTGGCCTATAAGTGGTAGGTGGGTTCCTATACTGTACTTATGAGGGGCAAATACCCTGACACCGGTCTGCAGATGAATATACCTGTCGATTACTGGATCTATCAAAATTAATCTATACATTATCGTGTTGCTGCATGGAGAATTCTACTTGCATACTTAATTTATTTTATCGTATTCTTTTTCACATTTTATCATATTATATTTCATTCATAATTTACATGTATAATCTTTTCTAAAACACGTATAAGATTAGGTCATTTGTGATATTATGTGCAAATTGATTAATTTGATTTTAAATTTATAATTTTTGTTTTATGATTAAAACTAGTATAAAAGTATATTTCATTTATATTAAAACTATTATACAGGTCTATTATTAAAATTACTTTGATTTTACATTAAAACTGTTACAACATATATTATATATGTTTTATTATTTTGTATCTGCATGTTTACAGTATAATATAAACAAAGAAATTGATTGTTCCCTTTTATTTAATAACAGGGTGATTATGTTTTTGGGCATTTACAAAAAATCTCACATCATGTTATAAATAATGTTATTAATTGTATAGTTTCTTATTTATAATATATATAATAAAATAAATAATAATAATTAATAAATAAATAAAATATATTAACCATCCATAACTAACCATCCATAAAAGAAACAACAATTTAAAAGTATGCAAAAAATAATTATTATTAATACATTTTTAATTACAATATTTTTAATTAAATATGATTCAGGTTTTTCCGAATCAAATGTTAAAAAGTATAAATATAAAAGAATAAAATAAAATTTAATCATCTAAAGGTATACTTATTAATGAAATTTCTTTGGATCGATACATACATTTTTTCTTTCTTTTCTTTTGGACAATTCGGTTTGGTTTTTGTTTTTTGGTTCTTAATAGTTTTATCCTTATAATGTTCTCCAGATTTGAATTTTATTAAAAACTACGTATGAAAGAAAGTATGAATTAAATAATGCTATCTAGTTTAGTTTTTTTTATGAAAAGCACATGTTTTTTTAATTTAATGAAATTTATATGATTTAATTAATAAATAATTATAATATTTTTGTATTAAAAATGTAGTGCCAACTTAGTTTTATTTAGTAAACTTTAAGTGATTACATTTTTATTCTCGATATGCTTATGACTGTCAATAAATAACACAAATCAACTGTAACGTTATTTTATGCTCTTCCGTTTCATTGAAAGTTATCAATAATTGTTTTGCAAAAACATTTATTTTCAATGCAAAACACAAAATGTCACTCAATATGTGGCACACGCAAATATCATATATTATTTAACAAAAATTAATAAATATAATATCGAATAATGTCTAGACCTCGGGGAAAGTAGAATAAATAGCTTTTCTCATTTCTCGTACAGATTATATTTCTTCGATTCACGAAAATTAGTATTTATTTTTGAGATATAATTAATTTGTTAAATACATTTCCAGAACGAATTTATCTAATTTGAACAAAAGAACGTGCCGAACATCTGTATCACCATTAAAGCGACTGCAAATAATCATTTTTTACATATAAAAAGAATTGTTTGTAGGAAAAATTTCTAATTATTTCACTTGTATGTTTTTCATGTTATAAACATTATTAAGTCAGTATTGAGAATTAATTTCACTAAAGCAAAATTATTGTTGTAACTAACTGTTTTTTAACTGAATTTGTTCAATCTTTTATAACATTGTTTAAAAACCGAGTTTAGAACCACACAGGTTCCACACATTAGAACCACACAGGTTCCACACATTAGAACCACACAGG
>JAUZND010003661.1:0-12129 GCA_034780555.1 Coelogynopora nodosa
TGTCGCTTAGAACAAAATCATGGTTTAACATAGTAATAAAATAAACACCGATTTGTTATAAGCGACACAGTTTGGCGCTTGTAACAATTCGACTGTATACCTATACTATATGTCTAGAAGTACATCACAAATTGTTATAAACGACAAACACGTTTTTTAATGGCTTAGGTTCAAATATATATATGATAATTATTTTTGAAAACAAAGTATTATGTATAAGTAGCCTGTTGTCTATAAGGTGTGAAAATTTCCAACGATTATAATGTATATATTTTGAGTAATTAGACATTTTAGAAAATTAATCAAAACTAAAAACAGTATTTTGCGTTTTCTCAACATTTACTAAATGGCGCTTGTAACAGTTCGTCCTTGGAACGACGATATATGCTTCATTGTACAAAAAAAAACATGTCATATATACTGCTTAAAATAAAGGTTCCCACTCCTTAAGGAAACCTCAGGCTTTTTCAAAATTCCAGAAAACTCAAGCAATTTATAAGCTGAGAAAAAATCAGGGAATTCTGAAACATTTCCTGGAAAATCAGTAAATATTCAGGTTATCTTTCGGTTCTTAATATTTCTAACTTTTAATAAAATTAGTTAAACAATCATTACTCACACCACTAGAAATGGTTAAATAAAAATGGCTGAAATCAAAGTTACTCAGTTTTTTTGTCCACAGACAGATAAATACTATTACGTATATATTGTATATATTATTTTTTATTGTCTAATAACATTACCATTTGTTAATAATTTAATAACTATATCTTAAAAATGTAGTCGTTTATTAATGTTTACAATGTTATGCTGTAGAGTGTAAAATATATCTCTAATCTTGTATTTTCATACCTTTACAATATTATATACATACGCAAAGCAACTCTTTGAAATTCCTAAAAATATATAATATCGTTAATCATGGAAAACACAGGGTAAACAAGCATTTCTGGAAAAATCATGGAATTCTGTAAAATGGACTGATTAAGTATATCTTGGTGTTACTAGGGAATACTTCCGTTACAGGAAGCGAAAATCACTGAGTACAAACCGCTATAGTCAATATCAATCTGTTATTGTTCTTGAATAATTCCACAAACAAGATATTCCCGTCAGTTGAGTGGTCAACTCGCCACACCAACCCCTCCAGTCGATACGAAGAGTAAAGTTGAAAGTTGTATTAATGTGTACATTTTAATAAAGTTTTGTGAAGTGCTTTATCTTTTCTATGTGGTTACAATACTATGGACATAATTTAAGTAATGATTTCACATTGCTTACTTTTCCTATTAATTATTCAAGCTATGCATATTTTTTATTACTTCATAATCATGGGTTCTATTTAATTTACATAGTTTATAATATGTGTATATACATTTTAGGGGGACTGCTTAAATGTAGTGTAATTTAATTATAATAAAATTGTGTATTTGTACTGAAGTATATATCATATTTATGTGTATCGCATTTAATGTCATATATATACAATGTGGAACTATTTTATGAACTTTTTTATTATGAATTATCAGATGAAACAAATTAACGGATAACCATTTGATAAGTCTCAGCGCAGCCGCGGTTACTTAAACATTTACAACAATGTGTACAACATGTAAAAACATCTTAAGGCTTTTATCAATTTGATAAATTATATTTACCTGACATTGATAGCAGACACCTAGTTAGATCAATTATTCTACATTTTCCAGATTTAATTGATCGTTATTCGTTTTACCAGTCACTGACAACTTCAATATTTATGAACGGTTTTTTTCTTTCAGAAGCATCATTTTGGATAAAAAATTAAATCTCATTCCCCACATTCTGGGAGATAATCCATTAGAAACATCCTACGTGTTATTTTGTAGGATCTGTTTATAGAATTATTTTAATGTTGGAATAGTTTCATTTTTGTTAAATGTATGCCAAAGTTAAATTGTGTGTTTTCAAGGTTTATTTTGTTGTTCATAGTTGCTGATCTGGTTATTATATTTACAACTCACCTTTGCCTATAGATGTTAAGCCTGTCTGGATGTTTTAAACTACTGTCAACAAATTTACAAAAGTCAATATAAGAAAATCAAACTGAATTTAAAATTATATTTGAGATATATTGCAACGAGTAAACTATAGATAATGTCTGTCAGATTATAATATGTTATATACAATTGTTGGTCTGATTTCTAGATAAAATAAATGTCCATTTATAAAATAATAGCTTTTGGGATATATAATGAAGGGGCTCAATCGCAATTAAAGTTGAAAAGAAAATCACTTAAACAAATATTCTTATGGTGTATAATTAAAAAGGTTTTATAATTTATGTGTATTATCAAGTAATCTATCCTTTTTCTAGCGATTTACTTCCTTGCATTTTATATAATATTTTTTATTCTATACTACACCTTCGAACATTAATATTTACTTATAACCGTTATATATATAAATATATATATAATGTATGTGTATATATTTAATATTATATGTGTCTGTAAGCACCTTTATTAATATTATTTACACACTTTAAATAGTTATAGCCTATTTGTAATTTGAATAATATTTATTATGTCATTTACATGGAGTGAAGCTGCACATTACATGATTTACAAATATCTTGAAATTTCGCTTTTAAAAAAAGAATTTAATCACTAACAAATGTTTTAAGCAACAATTGATAAAACCTTATAATTTAAAAATCGTAAGATTTTACTATATTTGCATGCGATTAAAAAATAAAATTTAGTTATACAATATGAGCAAAACATATTTTGTCTATATACATTGCTGTTTTCTAACATCAAACAATCATACATTCAATGCATAGTTGCTAAACAACCATTTTTGGATAAAGATGTTTCATGATAAAAATAATAGACCGGTTACGTATTGTTTTTCTATAATCTGTTTGCGAATTTTAAACTAATAAATGAATCATTAAAAATATTATAGGTTTTATTCAATTCTTTAATTGTAGTAACCAACTGACTTTGAGGAGTTGTCAATTATTCTAATTGCAAGTTTCATATGTACACATATAGAACAACTATGTATAGCCTATATGATTAATGAATATTGAAATTTATTCCAGTATTCCAGTATTTTAACATCATAAGGAATACTATACGGCCAAGAGAGCAAGAGAGGAATTAAAAAACGGACTCTTTAATTTGTAGTGCAAAAGTTTTCTTAGGATGTGTAAGTCTGCAAAATAATATTTATTTTCGTTCACTGTAACTGGAATCGCTTCAAATCGCTACAGTATATATAAAAGTATCTATTTATATTTATAAGAAAGTTCTATGCAGTTCGAGCAGATTTTTCACGCAATGTCACATCAATTTTTTATTCTAATACAATATGCCGATTGTATGTTTTATCCATACAGTGCCTGTTTTAGAATCTATCGATACATGTTTTATGTAAATCTAAACATAGGAGTTTTATATTACTCGATTCGATGCAATGGCGCATCCCACTTTTCCCCATAAAACTTCCCTAAATGTACCCCAAACTTTCTCAATTTTATTTCTTCGCGAATTTCCATTACAAATACACATTTATTCCTTGGAAAAACATTTGATTATACAACCATTCTGAAATGTAATTTGTCAGCTGCAAGTGAGGGAACTCTTCTCCACCCGAACCTCCTCTTCACCATGTAATAGGTAACGGACCGCTTCATGCCGATGGTGTGCCGTCTCCTGAGCCCCACCGGATGGTTCTATCTGCTCCTCTGCAGCGAGAACGACCCCGACGAGCTGGTCAGCCGGGCCGCCTCGCTGGGCCTCACTAGCCGGGTGGTGGCCAGTCGTAGAGCGGGTTGCGAGCGGCTCCAGGTGGTCCGCTTCTCCTGGGCGGCCGAGGCGGGCCGTATCCCGGCGGAGGGGGACGAGAGGCCCGTTATTCACTGATTTTGTCATGGCTGTACCAAGCGGGGTGGACGTGTGTCTGTTTCCACCCTTTGTAAATATAATCAGGAGATGAGAACTTTTCTCGCTACTATGAGGGGTAATGTTGGGTAGTTTTAGGGCCCTAGAGAATCTTTGTCTCACCCTCTTCTATTGTGATCTACATGACGGGCGGTACTTGTGTGATTTAATGCTACTTTATTAGTCACTAGTCATTTGTGAGAATTTGCTCTTATATGTGAATGTGTGCTGCAGTTTGGGACCATATATTGTATATTATTACGTCCATAACAGATGGGCATTTAAGCTGCCTCTTTTCCTTCTCCAAATGTAACCCATTTTATGACCCTATCGAATTATTATTATATTATATTATTATTATTATATCCTTCCTCTTCCCACCCAATCTAATGGTACCCTTATAATAGCTTATTATTAATAAATTATTATTAATATATATATATATATTAACCTGACAAATCGTTAATAATCATGCAATCACACAATACATAATTATCCATATTTCCATCAGTTTTTAGGTAGGACATAATATTAGTTGTCAACTTACAATTTTGAATCCTTGTAATTTATGGATACCTAAATTAGAAAACAGTAGTGGTGTAAAAGGCATGATATGAATTTATTTAAAGTTCACTCAATATGTCAGTCATAATGTACAGTATATTTATTATACTCAGCAGAATGATATCAACATATCAACTAATGAGCCTAGGGCTACTAACCTCTTACCGATGAACGTCCAAATCTGGTAAACAGACCCCCTATACCCCATCCAGATTAGTGCATCTTGTGCCAGACAGACACCACTACTCCCCACCCTCCAACAGTGGGTGTCACATTATATATAATAGAGCAATTGTCGCCTATAATGGCGGTTGTTGATCCGCTATATTATTATTTTATCATTATTTGTATTGATGTTTACACTGTGATTAAAACTTAACCATGTTTATATCTTTAGTTTATAAATGTTAATTATTTTCTATAATTTCCTTCTATATTCTTGGCAAGAGAACCAGGAGCGAGTGATTGATATGTCCTATTTGTTATGCATATTGTATACCTCGTTGAATTAATATATAGATGTATCGTTTTTTAGGTTGAAAATCAATCAACTGGAGCATGTTGTTGAACATTTGTAAACGCTTTGTTGTTTCGAGGTACTTTTCTAAATGTTGCTCCCCCATAGGTACTGCTTGTTATATTATAATATTATATTTGCGTTTTATTTCTACCTGTAAAACACTATGTAGGCTACAATATACGACTGTTTATGTGTATAGTTTACTATGTGAATTTGTTAACGGCAATTATTTCAAGTTGTGTACAAAATTATATATAAATGTGTACTATTTAACTGTATTTATATAAATAGAGTTTGTGTCAACCGTTTGAAATGTTTTCTTAACATTTGTTACATGCCCGGTACTCTCAGACAGGGATACTCTGATTAAATTGTTTCCTCTCAAGCCGATACATTTTTTATAACTAACTGTTCCGACCTAACTGATTCCTTCGATTGTATCAAGTATAAATTATTGTCTAGGTTAGGTTGCAAGTTTTGATAGTTTTGTTAGAAAAAAAAAATCCTAAAAAATTAGGGCTGCGAATTAATAAAATAAAACAGAAAAACCAATATACCATTTTAAAATATATCTCGCGCTAATTAACGGTAATCTTGATACTTCTTTTAATTTTATTCATTAGAGCTTTCTATTTTCTCCAATAGAGTGTTTTTCATTCAATCTATTCAATTGATTTTTATCTAAATTAGATTCTGTTTATTAAAACGGTAGTCACCGGATAATATCAGTTAAATTTCGTAGAATCTATAATACAGAAAGTAAACTTTTGTAGAGTTGAGCATGGAGCAGTGAGTTTTCTCAACAGCTGCTGTCGAACAACATGTTGATAAGAAAACTAATTAACATTTCCTCTCCCTTAAATAGAAAATGATATTGGTTCTAAGTTAGTTGGCACGCATCAACACTTATTATTGCCTACTACCCAAAGGAGTTGTTTTCTGTTGTCGTGCTTGACCGAGAATCAAAGGCACCGGCTGATTTATTTTACACCAGCAGAGTGCGTGTGTTGCCTCGATTGTCCATATAGTGACATTTGTGGCCATTTTGGTATTTCAGTATTGAGAGCTCGGGTGTATATATGACCCAAAGACCGTGCTGTGACCCCTGCTGGTTTTCGGGAGTAGGATAGTCATGCTTTTGATTAGTTTTTGGAGATAGTGTGTGGGGCGGAGCAATGTTAGACATCAGATGGGATATATTCAAAGCTGTCAAAATTATCACGTATAATGCTGTTGCCAGTTCTAACAGTGTATTAGTGGAATTACACTAATTAATCGGAAGAAGAGAATTTTCTATGTTGTTATGGTTATATGACTAAGCAATCGATACAGGCACCTGGTTGTGATTTATTACTTGGCGCGACAAATGTTTTAGTTTCCTAATGTTTTGCGCATTGCAAAGGTGACCCTTTATTAGAAAAAAAACTGTCCGAAAGAGCTTGACGGGTACTATATAAATGCAACAAGTATACCATTTTAGCTGATGTAGCGTAATTTGCTGTAAATTGCTAATATTGCTTATATGTGAGGTGTACGAAAATAAGACCATAAATTAATTGTTGGTATTTCCTTTTATTATTCTATATCGGATGCTGACGTTATAATTGTTACTTTTAGAAGTCAACAAGTGAATACTTTTTATTGTTTCATATTTGTTGATTGTTATCTGTCCTTATTTTTCGATATATTATCAAATTGTCTAAACAGTCTAACGATTCCAGTCAAAACATTTAATTTGTATTAGTCGTAAATAACTATGTATAAAAATATTGAAATTAGTTTTCTTTTTCATTCTTAATAAAATGTTATATTTTAACCATATTTAAAAAAATATTTTTTAACGTAAATGCTTAATCCTCGCAGTCCTTATGATTTTATTTATGTGGTAGTCCATTGTACCACTCCCCTCTCCCCTAGAAATCATCCTTCACATTGACCAATTTATTAGATTATTTTTGCATCTGATTTTAGATCACAAGATCTATATTTAATCTTTATATATAATTTTTATAATTGTACTACTTATACAAATAAGCTATAAGTAGTATAAATGCTATTTGAGTATTATTTAAAATTGCTGATTATTTTGATAAATAATTTTATTTTTGAAGTTAAATGGATATAATGTACAATAAACTTATTTTTTCTATTGATGTTGTTGCATGTTTCAGCTCCTAATACCATTGGCAAGTATGAAAACCTAGAGGGTTATAATAAAATGGATCAATAATAACACCTTTTTTTGTATGTAAAAATGTTCAAAATTTAATTATATTTGTTATATTTTTTAGTTATATAAAAGTATTTTATCCACTAAGTAAAAAAATCAGGGTCATACGTTTTTTAGTTCAATCAAAAAGTAATTTCTTTGAAAAAAAAGGCATATTACCCCTCCACGTACGAAGGGTTAATAAAAATACAAGAAAGTAATATTTGTTACATTGTATGTTAAAATATTTGTAATATTGCTTTTGCTTTTTTGGATTATACAGTATTTGGTGTTGTTCGTTAACCATTTTCAATATTGATCAAAATAAATTTAGGTTATTGTTACTGAAGATCGAGTAGGTATATAACTAACGAATTGACGCACTCATGAGGAAAACTAAGAAGTTGTTTGTTTGTTTTATTTAATAAATAGCCAGATTGCGCGATAATGGAAACGATAAAAAATACGTTAACCGTTAAAGCCTATATACGCTTATCCTCCTGTAGACTGAAAGTTGATCTGTTATTTTTATGTTTTCTGGACACAATGGCAGAGAAGCTAGTATTTGCGTGATTATAAGTGAAATAAGATTTATAATCTTTTTTTATGGAATTGCCAGGTTAGGTTTTTCAGTGTTTTATTGCCAAATGAACGATTCATTATTATTAATGATTACGTGGTTTCAGTATTGAATGAATCCTTCCAATCTTAATAAAAAAAAAATTTAAATGATGAAGAGTCGTTAGTTCAATTTTTTTCTTAAACTCGATTAGTTTAGTCGATATAAATACGGAATATTTGTAAAATCTACATTTTAATTAAAAATCATAAAGAAATGATGCTCTTTGATGTCTTGATATTCTCGGAAAGGCGGCTGTTAAGTGTTATAAATATAGCCTCGTACATCTTGTTCCACAAATAGTTGTATAATATTATATAATTCGCGTTAAAATCATTAATTATTAATTACAAATAAAAACACTTCTGTATAGTTGATCCAATAGAGTACAATGTGATAAACTATCATAAAAACACAAAAATTATGCGACTATGGTTTCGGTTTTATTAATAAAAAACCCTTTTCAAGCAAAACTTAAGTAATTATATAGTTGATTAAAATCATAAAATGTAATTATTTAAATATTACAAATTTGATTTAAAATAATGAGGTGAATAGAACAAATGAATCATACAATGGCGATATAGATAATAGTAATAACAATATTTAATCAATTAACTAATGAATCAAGTTTCTTATTATAATTGATCATATACCTAATTAATCGTAGAAATACAGTAAAATTTGTTTTCAATAACATTTAACGATACTCCGTTTATTAATTCTTTTAAGTCTGGCCATTATACTATATTGAGACTCTTATAATAAGAGTCTCTATATAGTATAATGGCCAGTATTAATAACATTTGTAAATTATTTTACTAAATTGTTATAGTTACAAATTATATAAACTAATATACCAATTATATCAAAGTCGTTATATATGACATTTACTTCAATTTTAAAAAATTTCCAAAATCATTCTGACTGTTGAAATGTATGTGCGAAAATAAATACTTAATCTTCAACATAGTGTAAAACATGTCCCATATAATATGCTATAATTTGACCTTTTAAATATTATTTAAAATTTTATAGAACACAATAATCGAACTTTTAATAAAAAAATATTGTCCGTCTCAATTTGCATCATAATACAGTGAGTGGTCCACCTAAGATTTATAAAAAAAATTGGTGACCTGGTTACAATGTCAACAAGCTATAATTTGTTAAATATTATATTTTAAATTTTAAGGAAGCTTGTTAGCTTTGGTATTTTAAAATGTACAAAAGTAAATTCTCCATTTACAATCTTTATTTTATAAGAAAAACTGTGTTCGCCCTCCTATTGGCGGATGCCAGGTATCCGGGCATCACCTCAATTTTTTCAAATATTTTGAATATTATTTATAGCATTTGTATTAACTTAAGTGTTAACAAAAATTTTATAACTAAAATAATTATTTATAGTACATTATAAAGTATAAATATTATGCAAGTAGGTGAATTGTAGACTGAATTACTTTTGTCGGCGTACCATTTTAGGATATGATATATATTATGCAACTTTTATAATGCTGCCAAAATAACGCCTAGCCTTTCTTTTAATGTAATATAGAAGTTACGGTTAGAGTTTAGATAATTGGGATTAAATTCAATGGAATATAATTTTTATTCAAAGAGTAATAAATAATCATTAACATTATTACTATTCTAAATGTCATTTAAACGTAAATTAAATTTTTATGAACACAGTTTATTTTTTAGCAATTTATTTAAATAGTTTTATGTTATAATAATATTTTCATCGACAAAATAAAGGAGAGCAATTATTCGTCTTATCATTTGAAAGGGGTCTGGGGTCCGAGTGCTGTATCTGCGAAGTGTAAAAATGTTAACGATAAAATTATGCTTTTAAAACGTACTTAATTTTTCATTTCGCTCCTTTTATAGTTGTTAAAAGAAGTTCGAAAGGCCTCGTACCATATAAAAATTGTTTAACGAATAATTTGGTGCTGTTATTCATTTAAAAATAATAATTAAACATAATCAAGCTAAGTTAGAAAAGTAGCATGAATGCACTTTATACTATTAGGACAAATTATATGAAAAAAACTTAAATACTGGATTTTAAATCTTAGAATGCAAAATTTTTATAAGCTAAAAAACATTATCGCAAACATTTTTATTAAAAAACTAAATAATAATAATAATATTTTACATTATCCGTTTGATAATATATGTTTGTTTTTGTGCTGTGAACTATTAAAACCAAGTAGGTAGAGTACTATTTTTGTAATTATTATGATGGTATACATCTATTATACTGTATATATAGTAAATGAGTGTTTGATTTCTGCATATATTGGTATAAAATAACTTTATAAACTTTAAGAATATGGAGAAAAAAAAATCTAGAAACGCAAATACAATATTTTGTCTACCAAAAAATTTTGTTATTCAAAGAAATATTACAGAGCATGGTTAGATATATATGTTAAATGTTAAAATATGTTTAAAGGCAAACGATGAAGCATCAATAGTATGGTACTGGCATATCTAACGCAACTTAAAATAAATTTTGATTCATAACCTAAGTATAATATAGTTCATCACATTAACGATGGCGTCTCATCATCACCGGTATAGATTTGCGATTACATTATTGATAATATACATTAGTTTACCTAGTGTAAAGATTGCCTTTTACCACTTATTAATTAATTATAACTTATTAATTAATTATAACTTATTAATTGATGTAATGTATGCAGGTACATGTAATTGTGTACATTTTTCATTATACCTAAATTATAGCCTTTTAAAATAACGGATTGCTGTCATTTTAACAAGTATTTCCACTGATATTTATTTAGATTTTACAAATGACAGCGTAATCAGATATTTATTACTGGCATTAGTTGATAATTCAAACATTTGATTGATTTTTACTAATATGTCACATATTGATCAAGTTAGCGAGATTTAGTTCAGTAGTTGATATATTTTAATATAATTAATAAATATTTTGAAATGGCATTGGCCATTTTAAAATGATTATTTTTTTTTAAAACTTTTTTTAATATTGATCTGTTACAGATACTACTGTTACTACTACTGTTACTACAATAGTACTATTCGCTATTTCACATCTTCATGAATATTGCTCTGTATAGCCTATGCTTTGCTGTTTTGCTTTGTTTTGTTATCACTTGTTTATTACAATAGCGCCACCGCTTTTCAATATCGATCACCTATCTTTCCAATTAGTGAAATTTAAATACTAAATCAAGTATTAGAAATAGCTATCTGTAAAACGTTAAAATTTAAACACAATAAATTATAAAATCAAAAAATATATATTATTCTAA
Organism: Coelogynopora nodosa; assembly: GCA_034780555.1. NCBI lineage: Eukaryota > Metazoa > Platyhelminthes > Proseriata > Coelogynoporidae > Coelogynopora > Coelogynopora nodosa. The sequence goes on from JAUZND010003661.1 coordinate 11,153, forward strand.
ATTTGAACCTAAAGCGGCCTAATAAATCTGGTCAATAATGTTCGAGTTGGTAAAAAGTGACTCATTTCGCAATACTTGAATTTGATAGTGAACATTTAACTTGATTAGGGTGGGTTTATATGCTGCTGAATAGGGCGGACATACCACGTGCACGAGCCAGTTGCCCTTTTAACCTATTTTAATATTATATAGTACTCATAGTAGTATATACAGATAGCACTCGTATAGTAAACATAACAAACGGCCTTGGCTAAAGATTTTCATGATGACTTAGATTTCGCAGAATTTGATCGATAAATAAACTAACTGGGACATTTTTGTAAAATGTATAACTCGAATGATCGACTACAACCAATATTCTAATTACGTTTAGTTATCATTATTAAAATCAAAATCATCAACCTTTACATACCTAGTTGGAATAATGATTCAATTGATAGCAATCCAAAATGTTACGGATAGAAAGCCTTATCAAATGATAGGGTAAAGCTTCTTCATATCACATCAAGTATGGCCAAGTAGAGGGGGGAGCATACATAATAATGCGGATAGACATTATTTGTTTCATATCATGTAGCATCATGTCATGACGGATGCGACAAGAATTTAATGCATCATATTGTTCTAAAACTATATTTAAGATAATTATCCATTTTTAGATTCGCCTGATGTTTTGTTTTAAATTAATTATTTCATGCTTATTTGGGAATTTTACTATTAATATACTCCAATCGCTTAAATGCCATACAAATTCTCATTGATAACTAGTGCTAGTACTCGTCCGCGTAATTTACATTAATAACATGACTAAATATTTTTTTATTTAATCCATTAGTTTTAAGAAAAATCCTTGTACGAGGTACACAGCCAATCAGAATCGAGTATTTGATTTTTGGTTGATATGGCTTCCTATTGGCCGATTTAAACAAGGTCAAGGTCGTTTCCAACTAATTCAAGGTCACTGATTTCGATTTTGC
>JAUZND010003662.1:0-12129 GCA_034780555.1 Coelogynopora nodosa
ATGAGAAGTATTAATATTACAGGAAGGACAGAGTTTAGTTAAAGAAGTATCTGATGGCCAGGAGATAGAGTGTTGTAGAGAACAAATCAATCCCTGTGCTAATGTGTCAGTTCAACTGGAAAATCATTAATACGACTCCATAATTCGACAACGATTATTATAAATATTAAGTTTAGATTAAATAATTCGGTCGTCAATATTTGTTACCTTGTTGCAGTCACATTGTCTAAATTAGTGGCATAGCCGTGCCTGAGATTTGAGAACAAGGGGAGGGGGCCGCGGAAAGCGTTTGGGTTTTATATATAATTTTTGACGAAATTAATTGAAGATATAGTACATACATAATTTAATTGTTTCCACATAAAAACTAAAAGACTAATTATAATAGAACTAGCTTCCTAATTATGCAGTTAATATTTTTATTTTATTTCATTATTTAAATAATGTAATAACGATATATATCTTTTACACCAATCAAGTTTGTGTATATACAAAGAGTTCTTAAATTATTTATTAATCAAAATTACTTTTTTATGCATATTCTATATAAACAGATCTAACAATACGAACGTCATTTCAACATCAAACACTGTTAATAGTAAAATTTAGTAAGATATTATTTCTTTAAAAAATAAATTAAAAAAATAATTAAAAAATACTACTGATTATAAAGAGATCCAAAGCGCAAGCTAGTACTTGGGGAAGTCACATTACACATATATATCTTCATACTTGCAATTATATTTATTCAAGACATGCTTTTTAATTTATGTTCCGTTATACTTCGTGGACCTAGTTAGACAAATATATTCTGGTAACGTATCGTTAATCAAGGATATTCAGTGCAGAAATCATTATTTTTAATGTATAATAGTTACCATATTAAATAAATAAAATCTTTATATACGTACATATATACTTGTAAATACCCACAAAATATGTTGCACAATTTCAATTACATGAATTAATTAATTTGATTAATTAAAAAAAATATCATCTAAAAAAGGACAATTTTTCACATTTTCAGGCAGTTAAAATGTGTTATATGTACTAAACAAACTTCTTATTGTAATTTAGTGACAATATTAAATTGTGAGTTTTATGCTATACGTCATTTATATTATATATTATTCTGATATACGTTGTCATTTCCATTAGTGATTAATATAAACGACACAAAAATTTAATACTAACAAATATTTTATTATTAATTAAGATTAATTTAATCCTTGTTAAAAGTATTTAAACTTATAAATATAACATTTGACTTTATATGTAAAAGGCTGATATAATATATTATTTATATTTTGCAAACGATTTAGTTAATAACTTTTCAAAATAGTTTTTTGGTCAAGAATTACTAGGTATATACACTAATAAAGGATTGAAAAATACCGTATACAAATGGTACCATTACAATTTTTTTTCGCTATTTAAAAATGTCTATTGTCAGATTGCATAACGAAATAAAGGAGAAAGCTCTAAATCTAACACATTAAAATTTTTGTTGAAGTCGAAAAGAAAAAAAATACCAACTTCTAACGTGATATTAGGCTATACATTATATAATATATCTATCTTTTAATTCATCAATACAAACAATTATACGCTGTTTATTTCAATTAAATTGAAGGAAGTTTACTTGAACACTTTTATTTATTGTTACACATATTCTACGTACATTATATACAATATTTATATGATGTTTTCGTTTTCATTAAACTAAATGTAAAAAAAGTAAATTAAAAAATCTGACACATAAAAAATTGTAGCCATTTCGTTTTTTTTATAAAATGATATTGAGCGAAAACAATTGAATATAATTATAATATAATTAATAGTTACTGCCTACATAGCTAATATCTGTTTCTACGAATAGAATTTTTTGTAATCATAAATGAGATATAACCCCGTTGATAAGATTACTTTGAAAAATAGTCTATACTGAATATAATTATTTTAATCATTGTATAAAAATGGGTTTTAGCAATGATAGTGTTCAGTACTCCTCATACTTTTGAAACTATTGAAATAGTCACTTAAATAAGTCTCAGTGAACATAATATATTTCTTTTTATATTGTATATCCTATTCTTCAATCGCACATACTAACAAACATTATTCCGTGCCTTAATAAACATGCTTTCTAATATAATAATATGGGTATCAATTTTTTTGTCACGACATTATGCTTTAAAAATTCAATTGTATCCTTTTATAAAAAATATCATACTTTTGAATTTTTGACTAAAGTGACTTAAACAAAACTACGAGTGAATATAATTAAAAAAATATTGATGAAATATATAACACTTCTTGTAGACTAATAAATATAAAATAATTAATACAAAAATCAATTGAATTACAGCTACAATTATGGTACAATTATGGTACAATTATGGTACAATTATGGTACAATTATGGTAAAATTATGGTACAATTATGGTACAATTATGGAACAATTATGGTAAAATTATGGTACACATTATCAGTTAAGTGTATAGTAAGTACAATGGTATCAGGTTATTTAATTACATTTTTGAATTTATTATTTCGGTTTATAGTTTACAGAAAGTGTTCTATTTTAAATAAATTGTATTGCTTTTATTTACTTCTACGTAAAATCTTCCAGAAAGGTCCATTATTGAATACATTATTTGTAACTCTCTAAATTGTTTAGAAATTGCACCTGAAATCGCCTTAATAACCCCTATATTCCACTGGTAAATCTGAGGATTATCATAAAATATTCAACGTTCAATGAATACGTATTCTGAAGAGTTAGCTTTTCTCAGAATATAAAATCTTCTACAATTAATAACAATTAATAACAATTAATAATAATTAGTGTTTTCACTCATTTTTTCAATAATCATTTTCAAGTTTTAGTTACTGTTTTTATACAAATGAAGGCCAAAACCTTTTATATTAAGATTTGTTAAGACTACTTAAATGATGTTTTGTTGATCCAAATAAAATATTATAATACACAGTTGCTTTTTGTAATCTTATAGCTGTGTGCTAGTACTGATTTTATAATTGTTTAACTACAAATGAAGACCACAGCCCATTATATTCAGATATATAAAGGCTATAACTTTAAACGATGTTTAGTTGATCCAAATAAAATATTATACTACGCTGTTGCTGTTTGTATAAGCTAGCTGTGTGCTTGTATAATATTAAAGAGATATTTTTGTTGCTCATTTAGAATCATCTGTATCACGTGAGAATTTATTTGTGCTTAATCATATACAATACCACCTATTTTATTGAGCTTCACATTGAGTAATCATACAACTTAATTATTTTATATTTTGAAAGCTATACTGATAATAATATGAATTTATTCAAACGAGTTATTAAACGTATGGAACCGTACCATTATCTTTCGGAAAATTTAAAAGACTTTGTAAATGGTTTACAACTTAACACAGAAGATACGAAAATTTATCGAAATTTGTTTAATCGGATCCAAGGTGTACTACTGAGACAATCATCTTTCAGAACCGATCGTACACGTTATGTTGGAAGTTTGGCCAAAGGTACTGCTTTGAAAATGAAATATGATGTTGATATTGTGTTTTTTGTGAATGTTCCTGGTGACACCCTCGAAGAATATGTGCAATTTAGAACAAGTGTAATACAGGAAATTTCTGAGAAAATTAGAAGTCATTTTCCTGACGCTCAACAAATTCATCCTTCACAATTTTCAGTTCAGTTCAATATAGACTCAATCGAATTTGACTTGTTGCCTGCGAAAAATATGACTCAAAACAGGACACCTGGTCAAGATCGAGATTTGCTCCAACAGACACGAGTCTTAAAACAAATTAAAAGTCAATATGCGGCTGTTCAGCTTTCAACAAGTCTCAATGAAGCCAGTGTAAAATTTGTTAAGGAGCAAAAACCTTTTGTTATGTCACTGATTCGATTAGCAAAATATTGGCTCTTCAAATGTGTTGGAACGAAAATTCACTTTAAGGGACGATCTTCGACGATTGAGTTAGTTGCAATTTTTGTTGGAAATTCTTGTGAGAATCTATACACACGGCCATCTCTTTATTTGGCTTTTGAAAAGTTTCTGGAACAATGGATCAACATCGATAATATGCAAATTATGTTCGATGAGTGTTTATATGATGTTGACCGAAAGGGTTCTAGAAGAGTTCCGTACATACTTGATCCTGTGAATCCTTTCAATAATCGATTGTACAAACTAAGTGACGATAAAAAGAAATTACTCTCAGAAATTGCTGATAAAACACTGAATGATATGCGCCGATATCGAGGAAGTGAATACTGCGATGAATCAGAAGGTCGCACACATTTTGTTGGCATGATGTACAACACTTTTGACGAAGATATTGCAAATTCTTTTATTGACGTCGTCGTAGATCGCTCTGCTACTAAAACTGCGTCAGTTTCAGAGGATGTTTCAATACAGTTGGACAATCTTCCAGATAGATATGAATAACACTGTCAATAATGTTGGATATTTATAGGAGCAATTGTAGGAATTCTTGGATTGTGACATATCGGACATCATCTTTAAAGACGAGTGATTCGAAACTGGCTTAACTTACAATTCACTTTAAGTACTTACAAAACTTATTATATCTTACAAATACTTAATATACTTATAATATTCTTCGTAAGCTTTACCATGTTTTGATAAGTTACTTTACTTACAATTAATTACTGTTACTTTTAAACGCCCTATTGCAGAGCAGAACTAAGTTAAGCTAACTGCCAATTAATTTTTACCGGATTTATATCGATTTGCTATGTGCTAATGGTCTTACTGGAAAAGTGATCGATGTGTTTATAATATATTATTTAAATAAATAGTCAAAATAATATTTTCATTCTTTTAGAGAATCAGTGTATTCTCTACGCTTCGTTGTTTACCTCCCAATGCCACATATATTAATTATTTAGTGAATGGATGCCAACACTGACCGAGTCATAACGTCTAATTTAATGAAGCAACAGGTCATTTATGAAACAATTGGGTATTTATTGGTTATTTTTATGGGTCATGTGACCAGTAGTGGCATTATTTTATATACGAGTAATATTATCTTGTGCATATTTACATATTACTTCTATGCATTAATATCTTCAGTGTACGTATATTTTAATTAGCGATTTGAATGTTATATCACATTTGAAAAAAATTATTATTTTTATTCATTTAAATAATAGTTATAAAATTGTAATTATATAGTATAATAAACAATTATAGCGTCATGCGTGCTCCCTAGCCACCACGAAACGATATCAGTAAATTTCAGAGTATAGAATCACATGTGGCTTGAACATTTATATAAAATCAATTATTTATATTTCTGTACATTTCTGGATTATCAACAGAAGGTTGCAGACTAAGAATATGAGCGCCTTCTATCGCCGATATACGACACCGTGAAACTGCGAAATGGCGCAGAGTTTCTCCTATATATATAGGCTCGCACTGCCTCCTCGCCTTCTGGAAATTAAATAAATTCTGCGCTCAGCCTAGTTTATACATCAGTCAGTTTATGAGTTGGGCCGCATTGCAGTTGTTCGGTGCACTCCGATCAAATACGCAACTATCCCAAAACATGTACCAGACGAATAAAAGGCTAAACCAAGTGAAAAGGTATGTATTCGTAAGAGTGAATGGTTTTTATCAAATACGTTTTCAATATACGGAGTAATGGTGTCGCACAAAAGCACAAAATAATCTGTTCGAAGTCCGTGTGCGAAATTTATCAGCGGAGTAAAAATTCAACAAATTAATGCGATCTGTCAATAATCGAATTGGAGGAAGTCCATCATTTTCTATAACAGCAATCATATTAATTACATCAATATCAACATTTATCAAAAGAAAATCTTTCAATTTTCTTTTGGTTTAATACAACTTAACCTTCAACTGTTGACAATTAAATAATGAATTGTAAAATTTAACTTAATTTTTATTACTGCACTCCCACCTTAATTGGCAGTTAGCTAGTTGTTAGTTCTACACTAGGGTTTAATTGATTGTAACATTTAGAAAGCAACTGATAATATTTAATAAAAAAAGTTACTTACAAGTCCTATATTTCGTTTAAAAATGTATATATTTGAAACTATTTATAACAGTTTAGTAAATATTTATAAAAATGTATGAAATATTTTATAAAATTTAAAAGAAACAAAAATATATACTAATTTATATAGTATTATATATTTTTTAATTTTATATATTTAATATATTACAAAATGGAATTTATAAAGTATACAGTAATATCGTATTATGGCTTATAGTATGTTTTATATAATAGATTATAACTTATTGAAATGCAAAAATATTAATACCTAATAGATGAAAATGTTAACATTTAAATAATTATTGGTATTGATTAAAAGTAAATGTTGTTATATTTTAATTTATTATATGAGTGTATATTATATGTAATTTTTTAATTATATATATATAATATAAACGTTAATTTTACTTGATAATCTTTGACGAAAATCATTTTATTTTAAATAATGGATGTCACCTAAAAATGGATTGTTGTCAAGTATGCTATAAGTCACAATGTTTCTGAACTCAAGTAACTTATAAAATGTTAGCCTTTAGCAACGGTAGCCTACTATTTAAAAATATATAAACAGCAAAATAAATTCAAATCACTTCATATTATTCGAAGTTCCGTTATGTAATTCTTTTCATTGTCCTTATTCTTTGATATTTTGTCCATTTTTTGAATAGAACTTTGAAGTCTTACTTTTTTTATTCTACTTCCATACTCTATCAATATTCAATCGATCACTTCTACTATATCTAAATGTCATTGGCTTAGAAAATATTTTCGCTAACGAAATTTTATTTAAGATTTAAATTTATGTAGGCTATTAATATAACTTTAATTAATATAACTTTATTCGGCGATTTGCTGTCATGTGCCGTACAATGGTTGTTGTCCTGTGTTCGTTGAATATAGCAAAAGTCTGTATTGATTATTATACTGTGTTGTGAGATGTTTATAAATACGCTATGAACTATAAAATACTTCGTGAAAATAATTGAGGTATGTAAACTTTTTATTAATTGAAATTGATTTAAATAAGTTGAATTTTTTGTTAATTTTTATATTTTCGGTTTAACGTTTTCTACAGTATTAAACCTTTTCTCCCGAACATCAACATATTCATTACAGGACACTACCTACAGACAAATGATATGTCGAAATGAAGCCTACAAAATTGTAGGAAGAGGATATCTCTTTGATTTATATTTAATTAATTATATTTTGAGTTATGACGTCATAAGTGCCCCGAGGCCTATATATTTTCCTATATAAAAAGGCCCAGCACCACATTAATTTCAGGAACTACGCTACCTACAGAAATATATAATATGTCGAAATGAAGCATGTAATATGAAACCTGCGTGTTCTGTTAAATACACGACTTTGCGCAAACTATTTATATTGCGCAAATATCGGGTTCGATTTAATATAAAACTAACTCTGGCTTTGTCTCCTTGTATTGTATTTGATAACTTTTAAATAGCACGCTATATTTGAAATCCTTGTTGTCGTGATCACCGCAAAACAGGATTTTTGCCCGAATCACGAGTTGGTAGGACCTTAGTTCTAACTGAAATTGAGCTGATATCTTTTTAACGCGCCAGTCGAAAGCTTCAAAATATAAAGCCAATTTTAACCACGCAGTCTTGTTTTTTTGGAGTAGGTGGGTTTCACTTTTTCACAACTGCTGTTGGCGGAGAGTTGTCGAAGAGATTCTTCGACCTTTGATTCGAAAAATTGTATTCCATAATAAAGCATTCAATCGCCATCCTTGTCAATAGGTAGGACACCATTTTCCTGAATATAGACACCATTTTTCTCTCTAAAAGGCGCGCCGGATAAAATAAACACTTGTTTTTTACTGGTCCAGCAATGTTTGTATCGTATGAAGTATTTTGAAGACGCTAGTTCCTTTTCTAGCAATCCCTGCAACATCCATAACAAAGCATAGACATCTTGTTGACTCGACAGTAAAGTAATAAAATTAAATGTTAAGTCCGGAGAGCATGCCAAGTGACATGTGACAAGTGACATGCCATGTGACACGAGATTCAAGTAGAATGAATCATATTTTAAAAAAGGTTCGAGGTGAAATATTTTAGTTTTTGATGTATGCCTAAATGTATAATATTATTTTAAAAAATGGTGTGGGGGTGATCCAGAGTTGACATAACTCCTACTACTGACGTTCTATGATCACGTATTTTGACAAGTGCTTTTAAACGACAATATTATATATTGTATATTTCTAAAAAAAATTAATTTTTTCCAAAAAACTTTATAATAATCTGCCAAATTTAATTTGTTGCAAAAAACATAATAATGAAAAAAAGTAATCCAACAAACTAAAATATTTTTCAGTTTACATTTTATTGTTGCTTACAATAACATACATATTTAATAGTTACTAAAAACGACGATAAAATTGCTCTAAATATAACTTTTAGGTAGCAACGCCATTGCTATTATATATTATAATATATAATAATAAGCGTGCAAGTATAGTATTACACACATACGTTTTTATCTATGATCTGAAATCATTGGTTTATAAAAGACTGTCAGCTTTATATTTAAGAACAAAGCGTCTCATACCACAACTTGAATAGAGTTACTTTAATTCGCTAGCGTACTCAATTATACAATAAAACACGTAATCACATATTTTTGAACTTGACATCATCTTGAACATCATCATCATTTGAACCCCAAATAATTTTTCGCAATTGTAGGCTATATTGATATTAATTATATTTATTGAAACAATTTTTTAATTTATGGAACCGTACCATTATCTTTCTGAAAATTTAAAAGACTTTATAAACGGTTTACAACCTAACAGTGAAGATGAAAGAAATTGTCGAAATATTTTTAAACGGATCCAAGATGTACTGCAGAGACAATCATCTTTCATAACCAATCGTACACGTTATGTTGGAAGTTTTGCCAAAGGTACTGCATTGAAAATGAAATATGATGTTGATATTGTGTTTTTTGTGAATGTTCCTGGTGACACAATTGACGATTATGAGCAACTCCGAAAAACTGTAATACGGTACAGGAAATTTCTGACAAAACATAAATAATTTCCCTGACGCTCAACGAATTCGGAAATCCAGATTTTCAGTTCAGTTCAATATAGATTCAATCGAATTTGACTTGTTGGCTGCGAAAAATATGACTCAATGCAAAACACCTGATCAAGATCGAGATTTGCTCCAACAGACACGAGTCTTGGAACAAATTAAAAGGCCATATGAGGCTGTTCAGCTTTCAACAAGTCTCAATGAAGCCAGTGTAAACTTTGTTAAGAAGTAAAGTGACTTTGTTCTGTCTCTCATTCGATTGGCAAAATATTGGCTCTTCAAATGTGTTTGAACGAAAATTCACTTTAAGGGACGATCTTCAATAGTCAAGTTAGTCGCAATTCTTGTTGGATTTCCTTTGGAAATCGTCACGCACAACCATCACTTTATTTGGCTTTTATGAAGTTTCTCGAACATTGGATCAACATCGATAATATGTAAATTATGTTCGATGAGTGTTTATATGATGTTGATCAAAAGACTTGTAAAACAGTTCCGTACATTCGTGATCCTGTGTCTTCTTTCAATAATCGATTGGACGAACTGACTGACACTAAAAAGAATTTACTCTAAGGAATTGCTTATAAAATACTTAAAGATATGCGCCGATATCGAGCAATTTGCTACTGCGATGAATCCGAAGGTTACACAAATTTTGTTGACATTGTGTTATTTGCTTTTGATAAAGACATGAAACATTCTTTCAGTGACGATTGTGATGATGGTTATCGTAATTTGAAACCTCAACATTCAACTATACATTTCAACGCTCGAACAAAAACAGTCGTCGCGTATAGACAGCTTTGCTCCTCAAACCGCGTCTGTAAAGAAATGTTTGTCAGAATACAGTTGGACAACAACCTTCCAGAAAGATCTGAACAAGATTGTCCGTGTATTTACAATAATTTTGATAGTTATGGAAGCATTTGTACTAATTTTTGGATTGCGACATATCAGATATCTTAGGCTTAATCATTCGTCAAATTAGTCGTCATAATCAGATGTAATAAAAAAGGTCGTTATTATCAATTGTCATTATCAGTCATAATAATCAGTCTTCATAACTATTCGTCAATAATCAGTCTTTATAATCAGTCATCAAATCAGAAGTCATTATCAATTGTCATAAAATCAGTCGTAATAATCATTTGTCATGATCAGTCGTCAAAAAATCATTCGTCATATTTATTCGTAATAATTGATCGTAATAATGTCAAATCAATTGTCATTAAAGTGAGTCGTCATGAGGAGCCGTCATAATCAATTGCCATAAAATAAATCTTCATGATCAGTCGTCATAATCAATTGTCATGAAATAATTCGTCATATATTCAGTTTACATCATCAGTCGTCAAATCAGTAGACACAATCAATTATCATAAATTTAGTCGTCATAATCAATTGTCATAAAATCAGTCGTCATAATCAGTCATTATGATCATTTGTCATTAACAACCGCCAAATTAATAGTCAACATCAAACGTCATAAACAATTGTCATAATCAGTCGTCACAGCAGACGTGATACTCAGTCGACAAAACAGTCGTCATAATCGGTCGTCATATTCTGTCAAATTAGTCAGTCGATAAGTTTTATAAATTTAAGAAATCACATTTTTAGGAAGAGTTGCCTACTTGACCATTAGATGGAATATATATTTATATATTCATAAATATTTATATAATTGGGACGTTGTTAACAAGGAAATGTCCAGTTTATTTAAATACTAACAGATTTGCATAACAAAATTGGGAAAAAGTCAAATACTCTTCGCCTTAGTGGGAAGTGGGAAGGAGAAGAGGAGTGTAAAGTGTAACCTCACCTTATTACATGCGGTATAGGGATTCTAATGTTCATCTTTGTGAGAATTTCATCTGTACAATCCTTGGTGCTCATTATTAAATGATCATAATGTAACGAGCGCTAGTTTTTAATTAAATCAAACAAATTGCACAGAAAGTTAGGGAACAACAATTTTTTGCCAAAATTAAAATTTACATTTTGATAATAATGCTATATATATATATTATATATATTAAATGATACAATAACATTTTTTTTAAAACAATCATAACGAAAAATATAAACAAATAATGGTTAATAATACAAAAAAATTCTGTTGATATATATTTTAAAAAGTGTGCATTGTTTGCATATAGCTGAGTCACAACACTAACAGCATATTCGATGGAAAAAATATAGCAATAAACCTGATTGCTTTCGACTGATCCTACATCTTGTTACAATTTTAGATTTGTGTTCGGCCTATTAATTAACTAAAAATTAGACTTGTGCTGTAAATTACAGTTAGCAGTTAGCACGTCATGTAATGCAAAAACAAACACACCCACCCAGACGCATAATCGTATAACGCCAAGCTTATCGATCGATTACGTACTCACATGACACTGTCGTTTTTATAATATACTTGAAATTTGGAAAGTTCAGTTTCCAAAAATAGACAGACTTATTGACACTGACATTACAATTATATTATACCGTTCTACGTTAGTGGGTTAAACTCAGAAGGATTTTTTTATTCTGATAATAAATGGAATTTATGGAACCGTACCATTATCTTTCTGAAAATTTAAAAGACTTTGTAAACGGTTTACAACTTAACAGTGAAGATGAAAGAAATTGTCGAAATATTTTTAATCGGATCAAAGATGTACTGCAGAGACAATCATCTTTCAGAACCGATCGTACACGTTATGTGGGAAGTTTTGCCAAAGGTACTGCATTGAAAATGAAATATGATGTGGATATTGTGTTTTTTGTGAATGTTCCTGGTGACACAATTGACGATTATGTGCAATTTCGTAAAAGTGTAATACAGGAAATTTATGACAAAATCAGAAATAATTTTCCTGACGCACGACGAATTCGTAAATCCATATTTTCAGTTCAGTTCAATATAGACTCAATCGAATTTGACTTGTTGCCCGCGAAAAATATGACTCAAAACAAGAGAC
>JAUZND010003663.1:0-12129 GCA_034780555.1 Coelogynopora nodosa
AGACCATGACACCACAAGATCATGACACCACAAGACCATGACACCACATGACACCACAAGACCATGACACCACAAGACCATGACACCACAAGACCATGACACCACAAGATCATGACACTACATGACACCACAAGACCATGACACCACAAGATCATGACACCACAAGACCATGACACCACAAGATCATGACACCACAAGACCATGACACCACATGACACCACAAGACCATGACACCACAAGATCATGACACCACAAGACCATGACACCACATGACATCACAAGAACATGACACCACAAGACCATGACACCACAAGACCATGACACCACAAGACCATGACACCACAAGACCATGACATCACAAGACCATGACACCACAAGATCATGACACCACAAGATCATGACACCACAAGACCATGACACCACAAGACACCACAAGATCATGACACCACAAGACCATGACACCACAAGATCATGACACCACATGACACCACAAGACAATGACAACACAAGACACCACAAGACCGTGACACCACAAAATCATGACACCACAAGACCGTGACACCACAAAATCATGACACCACAAGACCATGACACCACAAGACCATGACACCACAAGATCATGACACCACAAGACACCGCAAGACCATGACACCACATGACACCACAAGATCATGACACCAACCTGAACACAGGTCCTGCTCAGCACTGCAAATCCCGGGTCAGACAGCTGAGAACATCGAGCCATCTCCAGGGTTCTCAGTTCGGGGCATCCCTGAGCCAGAGCCCGTAAGCCCACATCCGTGATGGCGCAGTGGGACACCCCCAACACACGCAAGTTGGCGCTGTCACGTCCCAGATGCCCCAAGGCCACGTCTGTGATGTTCTGCCCAAGGTGGTGGAGAGGTGTTCATTGTTCATGTTACGTTAGTGGTGAACAGATATGTGCTGAATATTCGATGAACGTACGGGATAATTGATTCAATAATAGAATACTATATTAATTGAATATACCTTGCATTTAGACGTAGAATATTCTACAGGAATCGTTTTATCAAGCAATTCTAGTGATTTGTTTTACTAATTGTAACTACATAACATATATGGTAACAATGTATCTATCAAAAACAGGGCCTCTAAATCAAATGTTGAATTAAATATTATGAACATAGTATTGGATATTTATACTATTGATGTTAAATATGGAATTCCTCAGATATTCTAGGTATGATATAAAAGTTTAATTACAATTAATTAGAATAGATACTGATTAATACATAATAGACGGTTAGGGATCTTAAAAACTAGAAACTAAATTGAAAATATTAAATTAATGAAGCATTTAAATTATTATAAACATTTTATAATTATGTTTTAAGCTTTATTGCAATTTTTTCTGTTCTGATAAAAAAAGTGGAAATATTGACATTTTAGGTTTTGATGCCGTCAACAAAAGTCGACAATAATTATAATTTATTCTGAAACAAAAACACACATGACCTTGCCCTAATACTGAGCTATAGCATGAGATGTTTGATAATAATTTCGTTTTCCAAGACCAATTTAGAATTCCGAGATGCAATTGTAACTTCACAACATGATATTAACTATTAAGTGGTACTTATGAGTTTACAGGGGAATTAAGTGATAACAAAATAACAATATAAACGCAATTATCTCATTATCGCAATATTTCAAAATAATACAAAAGCTTCCTCATGTACTACTAATCAGTAATAGTAATAAAAAACAATGAAAATGAATTAAAAAATAAAAACATGTAAGCATATTGTCTCAAAAGAATGAATATTTGAGGAACTGTTAGATTCCGTAATGTTACTAATAAAATATAATATGTCCAAATTTAATTTCAAGTTGACCCTAGACAGCACTCTATTCCACCATGGCAACCATTCCCCCATGGCAACCATTCCACCATGGCAGCCATTCCACCATGGCAACTATTCCCCTATGGCAACCATTCCCCCATGGTAACTATTCCCACATGGCAACTATTCCCCTATGGCAACCATTCCCCCATGGTAACTATTCCACCATGGCAACCATTCCCCCATGGCAACTATTCCACCATGACAACCATTTACATAATTTATTAAATATGTCTTGAGTTAAACTCATTTCGAAATATTCTATTCATGTAATAACATTATATTTTTAATAAAAGGAAATAATAAGAAAAATAAATACAAATTAAAACAACGTTACACAACATTACATTTTAATGAATTCAACACAATTTACAGAAAGAGATTAGTTTCAAACTAGAAACAGTGGAGAAACAGCAACAACAAATTAATTGTGGAAATAATTTAAAGAGACGTATTATCAGAATCTAAACAAAACAATTAATTACTTACACAAGCGCAGATTATGTTCAAAATGTGTTCAGATTAATTTGTATTGGAAATATATGATGTGAAGTACCAAAATAAACCGCGTTTAATTCTTGTAAATAATATCGTAAAAGTTTTAATCAGAACTGTGATAAATATAGAAAGATGTACAAAAGTAATATTAGTGAAAGAAAATCTAAGTGTTCACATTTGACAACGATGAAACAGATCCGATTAATTTATAGCAAACAATAAAATATTTTAATGTAAAAGCAACCCTATCATGCATTCCTGACGCGAGTGCAATAAGTTCGACTTGTACAGATTCTATTTGATAGCGGGGGGAGGGGGGTATAATAAAGACAGATAGAATTAATTTAAATTCTCGCAAATAAAGCAGAAATTTAAATGAAGCCAACTGACACTTCTCCTTTTATGGGCGATTTCAGCCCCGACGAAAGAGAATAAATTGAAACAAGAGAAACCAACAACACGCGATTTTGACAAGAGACTGAACAAGTATTGATTTTGTCTCATTTAAATTTCAGTTTAATGTTCACACGAAAAGTTAAAAAAAAATTAGTCTATGAGCCACAGCAACAGATTATATGTAGTATCTATATATATATATCGCAATGAATGAGTCTATACTGCCTACACAAGTAAATATTGTAGACATTGCAGTCTAGAAAATCTCAATATGTTGTGTAAATAGTAATAATCGTGATGTACCAACAACAATAAATTATATGTAGTATCCATGTATGTATATCTATTGCTATGAATGAGTCTACTGTCTACGCAAGTATGTACTGGGTCTGATATGATCAGGTAAACAAAACAAAATGATCAATTTAATGTTGCTGTTTATATTCTATACATCTGATTTTATTCATTATGCCTTATTTTATTATTATCGAATAAATATTACGATCAAGAGATCAGGAGATCATCTTCATGATGAAACTAAAGTGATACTTTAGTTAATATTAAATAGGATAATGTTTAAACAAACAAAACAGAGAATAACATCAATTTATTTCAATACCATAAACGATTGAATAGCTTTTCAAATGAGATGTAGAGGAGTTTCTAAAGACAATAATACGTATTAATTATGCATGGGTCTTCATCTGTGTCTATATCTTGGAGTTTAGACTGAGCTCCTACTGATTATGCTTATTTGTATTGACCTCAGAAATGATTCCGGTATATAGAAACAAAAAAGGGAGGAAAAAGAAAATGGTTAACTCATATTATATTGTGAAGCTATTGGTGTTAATAAACTATAATTGAAATAATTTTTGCCTAGCCATTGTCTTGTTAATATATTATTAGTAATGATAATATTATTGCACAATATCAAATTTGAGTTCATCATTTTAGATATAATAAAATACAAAAACTTTATTCAATAACATATTTCTAGGGAATTTAATTAAACCTTTCTTAAATTTTTAGTGCGTTAAAAGTATGTTTAATCTCAGAGTCTGTTTAACAAAAAAACAAACATGAAACCAATGTATTCAAGCAGATATGAGATGTATAAGGGACACATTTATGTTTTAATAGTATTTATAATGATCAGAATAACCAGAACAAAAACGATTAACTAATTTTTATTTATTGCATATTTTCATCCTAAAACTATATAATCTAGCATCACCGTCCATGTATGTTCAAATAACTGAGATATCGAATATCTAACGTATATCATTTACCCTCATAATTCAAAGTATAATACAAGTGAAGGATCGCAAAAGGATTTCTCAACCAGGAGAAACCTTATCGCTAAAGTGCCAATCAATTCGCCCGTGATATGTCGGGAAAATGAAACTTGGAGAGAATTTACTTTTTAAGATAGAAAAATATAATTATAATCGCATAGCGAAGCCAACAAGAACAGGTAGAGTTGACTGTATTTACTTAAAATAAATAGAAAATAATTACCAACTCAGTATTGTTAACTTGTAATACTATTTAGTAATTATTGTGTATAAAGTTATGGTAATCTGAGAAATGCACAAGAGTCTATGTACAGACAGAATTCAGTGCAGAGTTCAACTAAACAAGGCAAACGTTCTGCAAACATCTCCCTATTCAACCAAAAAATAGTCTCAATACAAATATCAAAAGAGGAGGATTAACCGCGTGACTCTTCACTAATCAGAAAGCCTTAACTAACAATTATTATGGCTTTAAAATTAATTAAAGCCTACTTACGAATAACTGACTCAGGTCATCTTAAAGTTATGAACTATAAACTGAACAAGATAATTCAGAATAATCAGGATTCCCGATAGAAACCAAAAATGTGTGCAACTTTTAGTCGTCAGAATAAACACAGATTGTTAATGATATTCAAAGTGAAAGTATTTCGGTTTATATGGATAGTCACTTAAGAGGATTTTATCTTTTAGAATTTGATAATAATTTATTTAATTAGATATGGCTTTAGTCAAATTACAAATGACGTTACTTTTAAACATGACTATTGACTATTTGAAAATATGAATTTCAAAGTGTCTCATAAGACCCGCAAACATCACCTCGTCTACAGGAGACAACTACGTCAAATACACTCCATTTTATCTTTATAACTGTTATCGTTTCTTACTTTTTCTTTCTTTTTCTGATCCTCACTTGGCTATCAGTTCACTGAGAGCAAATAATGTTTGCCTGGTGTAAATCTGCCGCATGTATAATTCATCTCTCAGGAAATGTGTCACTATCATATTTCACTTTATTATCTGACTAAGCTTAGCATGCCACATACCTACATTACCAATCCTTTTCTTGTTCATTGTATTCTCTGTGTTCAATGCCCTTTCTTTACGGGCATTTAATATCACCACTCCACCGATATCTACATATCTACTAACCTTTCAAGGGGTCGAACAGTTGCCACATAGCCGAGCAAGAAAATCAATAAAGGACCTTTAAGACAAACACATTTATCGATTCCATGTATATTTTGTACAACTATATAATATAAGTTACGTGTAAAATTAAATTTATCAAATTTTAAAATAATAATCTAACCATTGCATTGCTGACAATTCCATTTTAAAATTTATTTTCTTTTCGTTGAAAATCAATAACTGCGGTAGGGGCTACTTTCACTTTTTATAATCAAGTTCAGTGACAACATGCTTTGTTACCATGCCAATGACCCACAAATAGGAATCTCAACCATTATCAGTGGTTGCAAAGACCATGGAGCAGACAGCAATAGATTTAATAACATTTGAAAACACGGGACATGGTAGTGTATAGTTATCATTTTAATTACTTGTCATATATTTAGGTTCCTCTGAATCTTCACATTTCATTTCTAGGGAAGGCTTAAACAGAAAGCAATTTACATATAAATTCATAAATATAGAAAATTTCGAAACAAAACTGCGTATCCTCATTTTTTGATAATTTATTCGGATTTTCCCGATATCTACTTCTTTCAAACAACCACTTTTTCAGATTTTAATTAAAAGTTGACCATCTGTTATTCAGTAATGTTCACATACTACTCACAAGTAGTTAGAAATGCGACCATAAACAACACCGACGCTCGGCCGGGAAACGATTAGAGCAGAAGGAAAGACACCCTGACTCACCTCCCCGCAGTAGTTCAGGACAAGCAGCATGAGCTGACGACAGTGGCTGGCCACAGCACCAATCCCCACACTAGTCACCTTGGAGCAGCCCTTCAGTCGAAGACGCTGCAGATTGCGGCAGCCCAGAGACAGCGCCTCCAGCCCGGCGTCCTCAACGTTGCACCACGACACGTCCAGCCAGATGAGCTGACTGCAGTTACTGTGGGGGTTGTGGGGAGGTATAATTTTCGGTTACGAAGAAAAAATATTAAAATATGTACGTAGAATTTACAAGTCTACAGCCATATAATAAAACCACAAATTACTACAAAATCCTGATTTCTGATCTTTGGTTACGAAGAAAAAATATTAAAATATGTACGTAGAATTTACAAGTCTACAGCATTATAATATTGCCACAAATTACTACAAAATCCTGATTTCTGATCTTTGGTAAAACAATCCCATTTCAATAAAACAGCAAAGTTAACAACTAATAATTCTTCGACTGAGCTGAACTGCAATAGCAATTTGGGTAATACAGAGAGGACAAACAAAGGCGTTTATTATAGACCTGAGATCAACTCAAATCGATAAACAAAATAAGGCAAAGGCAAGTGTCATAAAAATGTCTTTGTCGGCAGTTCAAGAAAGGCAAACTTATTATTGAATAAGATGAAAGAGAGAAAGAAGCTAGTTACGGTTTACTGTTACTGTGCATGGCTAGGCTAGGCTACCCATCAGCTGTAGGTTACCTTACCAGACAGAGTCTGAGAATGCTGTGCTGACAGTTTGATGAGAAGCAAGAAGAAGAAGAACAACAACAATGAAATATGCATCAGTTACACAGCGTAACAACCACAAAATGATGACGTCAATATCTGCGGATTTGTTGACCTCTGTAATCACTATATATTATAGCCTAAGTTTATAGGTTTACTGTGTTGGTTAAAATGTTTTATTTCATATGTTTTAAGTCGTATACAGTATATAATTTAATAGTACAGTTATATTTAGTTATATTATAGCTAAGCTAGTTCTTCTTCTGTTGCATATTCAGATATTCATATAACACTAAACTTTCAACTTATATTTCTAAACTTAAATGCGTATTAAATAATGTCCACATTTAAAGTGTGTAAATAAGTTGGAATACTTTGTATTTGAAGATACCAAACAAATGGTACACACCTCCAACAATTTAGAGCAGAAATGACAATAATTTCAGTCGCAGTATTGGTCAACAAAATCAACGTTTAATTTGTCATTTAGAACGAAATGCTTTCACCAATAAGAAACGTAAACATTCGAAAAATTATTTATCAACTGCATTAGATTAAAAGCATTCTACTAACGAGTAATGCAGTTTCACGAAATACTTTGATGAGCCTCATTTTGCGTGTTCATTTTTTTTCAAACTCCCACAATGGTTAAATGGGTCCGGAATTATTATATTGACTAAAACAGCTTATTTAAAAAAAAATTCTTTGTTATAATTATATCTAGCAATACTATTATCCACTAGCCTAGATAAAAGTGTACTGGTATCTGTACCATATCAACCTGGGTTGGAAAGTGGATATATTAGCACAAATACCCAAAAAGAAGACGTTACACACACACTAACCGCAGCTGGAGATACAAGACGACTACAAATCAATTACATCTTACAACGCAGCAAATGTACGCGCATTTAAATGTAGCTACACTAAAGCACGCATTTAACACTTGTAGTGAGATGAGTATATGAGTAACCCCACCTGAGCTCTCGGAGTCCGGCATTTGTGATTTCCTTACAGGAGAAGAGGTCAAGTTCCTGCAGGTTCTTACAGTAGGTCCCCAGATGGCGACATGTCTCGTCTGTCAGCTTCTTACACTCGTACAGCTGGAGCTTCTCAATCAATCGGCAGTTCTCAGCGAATCGTCTACAATCAATGGAGAGAGAGAACAATCATAATGACTTCCAACATTAGTTATATGTATATTGTATAACAGAAATTAATGTTTAGTAAGCCGGAAAACTGGTACAAATAATATGAACGTAACCAAACAAGTTAGTATTATCTGTAACTAGCTGCTTGTTAATGTAACATTCCTGTATCACATGCATACATGTAGTATAATATTAATGGTACAGTACTGGGTACCCACGTGTGATAAATAATCATAGGTTAGGCATACAGTTCGAGACTATCGAACAAGTGTGAGCAATGGGACTATAATCGTATTATTGTACAGAGCAGGTATTGATTACAAAGTAAATGATTGCAAGATATTTCATTTGCTAAGCAACAAGTGCCAAATGCATTTGTTTCAAAGCTGTGTGTGAGACAGGAGAAATTCGTCTTTTAAACCAAAATAAGGTCCGTTTAACGCGTCTTTCAGAGTTACTGAAAACATATTCAAATTAATAAAGATAAGTGTTTAGTATCATCTTTCTTACTTCCCACTTTATATTATATCCTGCACCATACCAACCATCCTTCCTTCCAGCTATTTTTGTCAGTTTACGCTATCATATTCAACAGTTTCCTATTATAGTAATGAAAACACAAGTCAATTATCTATTACAATAAATTAAATATTATATATAACATTAACGGGAACAATAACGATAAATTAAACTACATCTAAAAGAAAGAGATTAAAAATAATAATATACTTATGCTGTTCTGTTGTTCATTTATTGAATTGCATTTCTATTCATATTTCTATTCATTTCTAGCTTCCCTTTCACACTAAACTGTCGCACTAGTTTAATGTTGCTTTATATAGAATTTATGATATCACATTAGGAGGAGAAGCCCATAGAACCAGCATTAATTGAAATGAATTAATACTTGAATTAATATTTTATTAACATACAATTAATATACTTCAACTGGAAGAAGTGTACAAGATTATGATAATCTAGAGTAGACATTATTGATAAATATATTATCGAAGTCAATTGTTGTTTTGCATTCTTAACTAACCCACTTTTGAATAGGGCCATTTTGAAATCACGTTAGTAAAAGAACAAATACGACAGCATAGATACGATATGTTTGTTCTGTGAAATATTGAACTACAATCAGTTGACGAATTAGTTCAATATGTCTGCCATGAAATGTTCATCTTATTCATGAAAATATCAGAAAACTTATTAAATAGGATATATAAAAGCATTTTTAAATTATCACTCTATTTACATATTTTTCATCACTAACTTTTAACAAAACGTATAGAAACTAAAATAAATATTAGATACACTTCTTCCGTATTATACTGAAGTATTATAAACTTCAACTTTCCATATGTAATGATGCAATATGGCCGTTATAGTAAGTCATATCTCAGTATGCTTCATTTAATCACAATATAAACATCCGACATGTAATATTAAGGCAACAAATTCTGACAACCATAATACGAATAATAATATTCTTTCATAATTCTAATAACAAATATTAACAAGTTTAGACAAAGTGTTGTACAAGTTAAAATTATAAATAAAACATGCATGTTAAATATTGTAAAGAAAAGTAAATAATTCCATCCTATTCCATCAATGTTGTGTATAATGAACATCCAATATCTTTCTCAATCCAAATGAGCATTGTAATTTTCAATTAAAACAAGAAATTGCAACAAGTCTAAACTCACCGACAATTCAATACTATACCACTGGTAGCCTATCGATCAATAATCACTCTTCCTAGTAGATGAATAAATGCATTATGCAAAAAAACTAATCTGCCAGGCAATTGGTTATTTTCTATGTGAAGATGATTCCATATATCTTACCTTACCTTAGCATAGCATAGCATAGCAATATTTATAACAAAAAACAATAGCACGAACAGCTACAAGAAAAATAATAAATAATCCCTTCGTTTTGAAAATAGAGAATTGCTACATTTAATTGGCAATGCTATGCTAAATAGACAATGCTATGTTTAACGAAAATCTCTCTAAATTTAATGGAATTTTCTGCCGCAAAAATCCGATCGAAATTATTTTGTAGAAAGAATGTTTAATATGAGACAGTCAAAGAACATAATAAATTAAAACTACATATTTCTATAAATCTAATACATATATTTCTATAAGTACCAGAACGGCCCTTTTGTATCAAGGTATTGAATATAGAAATAAAACAAATACATTTATACCAACATGTACCGAGGTCATGTGCAAAGATAGCTGTTACAATGGTTATGCTCCCTATAATGGACAAAGCGTCACTGAATTGTCTTCAGTTAGCGCTTTGTAAACTGGTCATTACATTGGTCCGGTTTCTGGGACAGATATCACAACCTATACCATAACCATAACAGATCTCATAACCGAAACTCTTCTAACGATGTATCCAATTCTATCTGATCTAGCTGCTATTTGAAATAAATTTATATATTGATTGATTGTTCGATGTTTTTTCTTATTTTTAATACAATGCTGTGCATGATTTCTTCAGACTATTGCTGGCTTGTCTTGCTTGGTATTGATTGATCATAATATGCATTTTAATCGATATTATTTTTGAAAATTGCTCATATTTTTGTTTGCAGCTATAAGATATTAATTTTGAAATACTTCTAAATTCATTATTTTGACGAAGAGTAACGCTCTTCCACAGGAAATATACCTACAAGGTTTAAAACCCCGTTTAGTTTTGTACCCTTTTTACCATTTATGGTGTTGACGGGAAAAAATACTGTTAATCCATATTATAAGTTTTTAGATAATGCTACTTCTTCCCATATATCTTACACAAAACTAAAAATAGCAACAAGAGCAGCATAGCAGCTATATGTTATAAGAAAGGGGATTGCTAACAAGAATGAACATATATATTGTAGATAGAATAGACGACAACTAACTTCTAATTAACATGAAATAACGACTCCTTTATTATAGCCAAAGTATTACCTATAAGGTCTTCAGATTTCTTACAAGTTAATATCAGTAAATATCTCCAACTACAAAACCTGAAAAAAACTATTGCACGTTTGCAAGGCAAGATAATATTTAATTTTACAAGCCTAGATTTTGAATAACTTTAGCTTCTCGCATATGTTATGATATGTGAATATAACTATCTACCGTCTAATATATTACGTTTCATTTATCTACAGTGATTATTAAATTCTAATAAATGTAGTCTTCTGAGAGGACAATAGCAAATATGTTATCTTAAAGAGAAAGCCAGCACAGGAAAATTCTTTCGTTAAAATTATTCCATCTTTTCTTATAATTCTCTCTCAGTATATATATATATAATAAAAATACATATATTTGTATCATTTAAAACTATGTCCAGAGGTATAATTAGTATAAATAAATAATTAAGGATTTTATCGCCAAAAAGAAATAAACTAAATTATGTCACAAAAACATGTTTATTGATACAAATTCACAAACTGTAAATTTCGTGTTTATGATGTACGGTACATGATGTTTTATAGAATGATAAATATTGGATTATCAATTTAGAAGCAAACTATCCCAAACATATGATTAGATTAATTATTCTAAAGTTCATATATTTTCCCAGATTCGTTTATAAAAATTATTTTAAATAATTGTAAGTTATTTAAATAACATTTATAGATAGCTTTCATTATTATAATTGAAATGCAAAGAATCATAGTTTTATGCAAAGTTAATACTGACATTATTATAAAATTTATTTTCCAAGTCAAAACAGAAAACCTCCCTTATCAATATTCTTAGTTTATTTCAGTCAACAGTTTATTATTCACCAATCCCATCCCAGCTACTTCAAATAAATCACACACTATTACACGAAAGAGATAAGACACCGTCAAAACGGGCTAGTATCAACAACAGAAAAGAAAGAGATAAGACACCGTCAAAACGGCCTACGGTCTAGTATCAACAACAGAAAAGAAAGATGCCAACGGTCTTTACGTACTTGATGGCTTCGTCTGTTATGTTTTGACATCCTTTGAGCTTCAAGTCGCGAAGGAATCCACGACAGCGCTGGGCAATCTTTTCAATGACCCGTGGCTAAAAGAAATGAAAGATAAAGTTCCGTTTTATTTCAATCAACTTACTTATATGGAGGGTATAGAAGAAGTGCGGCATAAAGTGACCAAAAGTGAGAAAGTCGGTGTATCATACTGCATACGCATGTAGAGAGAGAGAGAGAGAGAGAGAGAGAGAGAGAGAGAGAGAGAGAG
>JAUZND010003664.1:0-12127 GCA_034780555.1 Coelogynopora nodosa
CAACCATTGCTCACACACCTCACGTAAAAAATTAGACCAGTCTGACATTGTATGTGATGATAATCCACCTAATTCTCATGAAATATATTTCAGACAAGAATCATAGACCCATAAGTAAATAAAGTGGAAAATCGTACTTAATTCCAGATGACTTTCATCAAAAAATTATCCTTCACAAATGCTTTTCGTTCGTCCACATGGCTTTCTACATTCCCACCGACATCCGTCAATAGATGGAGCATAGTTGACAAACACCATATCACTGTTATATTGATCACAATGAAAGTTATTTCGAATAAGTCCCATTCTAGCACAAAATAACACCCACTCACGCTTTTCATAAAGCTCAAACAAAGTCTGGTGTGTAAAGTCCATATTTCGTAGCTCAGCATTTCCCAAAACATTATCAATGATAAAATTCGGTGCACGAGGTCTACCTGCCATCTTTAATTTTAAATTGGCGCTTAACTTTGTGGAAATAATTTTTTTAAATTTACCGCACTAAAGTACAGGATTACCGAAAATTGTTCAAAAAGTCTTTCTACTTTCGCATGGCCTAGCCACTGTTGAATGTGGTTTCTCTGCAAACAAAGAAATTGTTGCTTACAATATGGGATCATTTATGACCATATTATAAATATTGGTAGAATAGCTAATATTAAAATCACAATTTCATTATTAAACTCTGTCAGCTCTGCACAATTATTATTTTATAAAATCAGCAAAAAAATTAAATATTTAAATCCTTATATCTCCAAAACTGCTTTTGATGAAGGTTGGTAATATATATATGGTATACCATGATAACTAAAGTCTAGTAATGTTCACCTTTAAGGAATGCAAATTGCACACCCTGCTTATTCCTTCTGATAGAAGGTCAAAGCTTGGTTTTTATTATTTGTAATAAAGCTTTTACTTTTATTATTGTTTTTCTTTTACATAGTATACCATATAATTAAAAACATTTTATTTTGTGCAACTATGGTTTTTGTCAAATTATTTTAAATGTTATCTCATTATAGGAATATGTTTAACAGTAAATATTCACATTCTATTCCATTCCTCAACATAACCACAATAAAAATATAAATAAATATTAAAAGTACCAAAATTTATCAAGAAGGTATCTGTCAAATAACAAACTTTAAAAAAAAATTATCAAGATGATCTAAGGAAAAAAATTCCATTCATGACTAATCTCCAGAAAGGTTAAACAGAAGGAATGTGTTATCATTGAATGTATAATATGTTAGTTATACCATAAATATGATTGAAATAGAACTAACATGTTAGATTGTATCAATATTAGATACACCATCCTTTAGTGCTTTAATATATAGTATATCTAATTTTTATAAACATTTTGAAATAATATTCAATAATGTTTAGAGAATATATTTTACATGGTAGATACAACTGGTAAATGGTACAATAGGTAGTATAATTTTTTTAACATTTAATTTGTTCTTAATTATTATATTATGGGGGAATTTAAAGATTAAAAAAGACATTTATTATAAGACTAAAGCCATAAGCTCATAATTCTCCAATTCAGAGTTGCATAATGGCTTAAATAAAGCTATCATTAAGTTATATGTAATTTTTTTCTTTAAAGCATGTCAATATTTTTCTGAATTTATAGCCAATTCTATACAGATCCAGAAAATATTGACATACACATGAAATGAATATGCTTATAACTTAATGAAAGCTTTTTTTAAGCCATTATATATCTCTGATGTGAATTATGATTACCATATGTCATTTTATTAAATAAAAACTTTCTTTATTTCTACATTATTGCACAAAACTTAGTTGTTAATATTTTAAAATGTAATTAGTTTGACATTTAAATCCATGACTTACTGTTAGATTATGTAATATCATATAATTAATCTATATATTTTGCATAATAATTATTTTTATATTATAATTTATACTCTTTAACAATTTCATATTTATATATATAACAATGCTTAATCTAATAAAGCTGATAATCATTTTATATTACGTGTAGAGCTATATAATGCAATGTTGCATTGTCCATACAAGAGGCATATTGATTATACATGATGTGATAGAAGATGTGACACACATGTGATATATGCAATACAATATAACATTATGTATATAATTACACAGATCTTATAGATTAGTATTAGTTAAAAGAAGTGAATTGTTGTATATTGGTCTAGTATGTTCTTAAAGTAAAGAATAGATTTTGAGACACTTTTAAAGTTGGCTGTTCCACCCCTGAGCGTTCTTTTTTACAAATTGTTAAACATAAAAATCAATAGGTACAATTTCATAATAATTCTATTTATCAGCCAAATCAAATAAATCTTAGCTTTTTGATTTCAGTAGAACAGCCATTTTTCAAATGGTCTCCTAAGGAAATGAGAACCATAAACTTTTTCATATGAATTTTTTTTAGTATTTGGTCATGAAATCCCATCAAAAGAATGCTAGTCATACTGTTTAAAAAGAAAATAAATCTTGAAGTACTACAGAAAAATAGTAATGTCACGAGTTGATTTTTTATTACTAATTTTTCAATGTGTTCAACAGACACAGCTGGTCAACTTTTGTCAACTATATATTTTTAACTTTCTAGATCTTTTAGCTGATACTATTCAAGATGTATGAAATGGAATGGAGAGAATAATTTATCAAACATTTAATTAAACATTTTCTAAATATGTTAATAGTCATATAGTAATGCAGTAAAATCTTATGAATTAAACAAGTATATAGGCAAATGTCAATTAATTTTATTATATGTATGATTTTATAAACTGAATTCACAGAAAAAAACACACACAAATAAGTAGTACATAATAATATCTATTTATTATATTTGATAAACATAATTACATTGTAAATACATAATATGTATTCTATAATTAATTCTAAACTTGTAGTATATACTTATAAACTTATATGTATCAATATATTGTGGTATGGATATACATTATTTAACTTTGATAATATTATGGGCTAAAATGTTTAATCATACCCAACTGTTATACATTGCTGCAATTAAAGTTAGTAACTAAGTGTTTCTGAACTTCCAATATAAATATCCCAACTATTTATGTTTTTATAAATTTTAATTATGTTTTGCCATTGAGTTACTTCTTTTTATTATTATATTCAGTTTGGTACTTTTATTTATATGTATACACATTAAAGGTATCCAAATGGGCAGAAATTCAAGTTCACTTATTTTAGGCCTTGATCTTTCTAGAAAATATTTAGTTTCTTATTTGGAAGTCACTTTGATGGTGGTGTAAAGAAGTAGAATATAATTTATTCATTTACTTTTATAAAAAACTACATAATTAATGCTTAAATGTTTCATGTTAACAAACGTTTCTTTTATTCCCTTTTTATAAGTTTTCCATATTTTAGTTTATATATAAGACACATGGATCTAGGTATAATAGTGTGAGGGAAAGATAAATACTGAATTACAAAAAACGCGGGAATAATTCGAAGACATAGTACACAAAATAAATTTAGTATTTGCGACATATGGCGCACAAAAGGACTCATAATGTGACACCTACTTTTCTCGAGGCTTTCACAATAAACAAACTGGGCCGGTGTACAGAAAGAATATCCATTATTGGCAGTTGATTTACTCAGGAGTTAGGTTTCTTGCCGTATATTCAGCCGAACTGTCTGAAAAAAATTCTTTTAATATCCGATGTGACGTCGATATCTTCTTCAAACTCCCCCCAGGGACCCATCCTCTCTATCGCCAACTCTGGTTGCTTTAGTGACTATCCTAGTCTAGTCGTGTTATACTGAACTCAAATGACAATTTAACGTTTATCATTTCTAGCTTGTTACACTAGTTCTTTCAACATTTTCGGTGAGGCTATAAAGCGATATATTTTGAAATGTAAATGATCCTAAAAATGTATATAATTTATATTTTTGTAATTAAGTACGTTAATGATTAACTTAATTGTTACATCTTTTCAGTGCCGATTTTTTGTTTTTACAATATAATATTTATTATATTATCCGTGGAATTCATAAATTATTATTTATAATGTCATTTGCAACCTGTAATAAGATAGATATTAACAATAAGTTTATTTGTTTTTAATTGGTTTTATTGGTTAAATTTACGATCTTTTTAACAGTATCAATTAACCCTTAAAATACTTTTGATTACACGAAGAGTACAATTTCAAATTTTCGATGTGGCGCCAAATTTTAAGTAGGTCATGTGTGACCTTGAAATTCTGGAATTTGTTTCGTCTAGTAGTGCGACGCTCTCAAACCAAATTTCATTAAAATCGGTTGAGTTGCGCTATATATTGGGTTGAGTTATAAAAGTTTTCTTCTGAAATCTGTTATTTTCGTACTTTTATATTTATTCATTAATTTTTCATTCCATAGGTTTTTGTAAAATATATTGGAGAACTTAATGGCGAAATACATGAATGAAAATAGCGCTTTAAATAATATAAAGAAATGTGTTTAAAACATTACTCTTGGCGGAAACTTTCATTGCCCATTTCTACATGCTTTAATTTGTTTTGTACGCTTGCCGACATTATTAGTGATCGAAAATAATCTAAATCAGAATCTACGTTGATCACATTATTTTCTCCTTATCAAATGCTTTATAAATAACATACTTCTGACATTAAATTGCTAGCTAACACACGTTTGATTATAGATATTTTTTATATTTTGAAATCGATGTCTAGAATTGCACCATCATTTACTCAATAAATAGAAAATATTAAAAAATTATTTTAAAATCTCGTGGATAAATTTTACGTCCATTTTCCGACTAAATAAGCTTCCAAAAGCCTGCAGCGTTAATATGACATAATACTACATGTAACGTCTTTCTACAAGTGGGACTGATGTTCCAGTCTAGATTATTATTATAAAGTGCAATCAATATCACTTGATCAAGAACATTAAAAAGAACTACTTTCAAATTATTTAGGAATTTATTTATGCCGCTATAGAAATCTTGACAATATAGTATACAGATAAGAAAATTTTGCTGGATACAATTTAATCCGTTAATCCTGAAAGAAAAAAGGTTTCCTAATTTTGCCCCTCATCAGTACAGAGTAGGAATAGAACCTGCAGCCTAAGGATCGGCTAGCGAAGAAGCCAACCACTAGACCACATCTTCGCTTCTCATTCACTGTGTCTAACTTATTACATGAACGCCTATATATATATATATATTATAATTATATATACTTATAATCGGGAGTACAACTTCACGGTATATGACATGTTAGAAGCGCACTTCTTATTATACAGAGAAGGAAAGTCTGTATGTAGTTGTATAATTATTTTTCTCAATACTGTTGTACGATGGAGTATTGTATAGATGCAGATACTTAATATGATAATAATAACATTGCAACTGTGTCTCTGGTGTCAAATTACCACACTAAATGATGTTGGATTCAAATTTATACAACTGGTCTACATTCTATGGGATGTTTAATTTAAGGTTTTTCTATTGAACTGGTGTCCATCCTCTACTCCGAGATTTGCGGTTTATATATTAAGTGTTTCTCTGTTTTTTTAATAGAATTTTATAGGTTGGTATTGTTGTAGTTGTCCACTGTTTACCATTTATGGCATGTTTATATGTTTGCTGATATTAATGCGCTTGATTAAAAAAAAAAAAAATTCATGGAGCCGATATAGTCCCCATATAGGTACGTACGATTAGAATTAAACAGTACCCGAGGAAATATTTTGAATGTGTACTTTTATAAAAGACATACTAACATTACAATAATATGGTTAACAATTCGAATATAACAAATTATTTTAACTTTTTTTCTGTATTTCAGAGATTAAAACACCAGTTATTATCAAATATTGAAACATCATGTAAAAATCCACAGTTATTATCAAATATAAAACACCATGTAGAAATCCACAGATACTATCAAATATTGAAACAGAAGATGTTTTTGTACATAAATATATATTTGAGTATATATTACTGAAATCAATTATACAAAATATGTAAAACTTATTTAAAATGTTCTTTTAGCCCTATTGAATTCAGTGAAGTTTTCGACAACCAACATACGACAGTATAATCTCCCATTATTTCTGGATTCTAGAGTAGCAGGAATTACAATTTTGTTGAACGGATTGAATTAGACTAAAACACAGTATATTTCGTGTTTGTCAAATGATGTTTATTGTCATTTGCAGGAGTGTACTCATCATCAGTGCAGCTTGAAGATAAAAGGTTGTAGGTGATGGAGATAGTTTATTCCTTGTTTGCAGGAGGTTTTGGTATTGACACTATATAATGAAGGACAGATTTCATTGCTGGTTTGGAAAAAGTGACGATCATTTATGTGATTCTTTTGCTCACGCCAAATGCTTGGTACCACAAATCTTATACTGCTAATTCTCCCTTTAACCAGTCTCGTAAATTTATAACACACATTAATTACAACAAACATGCGGTACCCAACCTTTCTCATTTGACCTCGAATATGGTGACCAAAGTATTGATAGCAGCCAATTTTAATTTGAGGAATCATTGTTTGAGTTTATTTCTTAACAGAGGAAGAAATTATTATTAATTAATGTCACTGCAGTGTTGAATATTAGAGATTTTTTTTTATAATTGTCAAGTTTTGTTAACAAAAATGGGGACCCAATACACACAAAAATGAAATTAATATTCATAATCAGCACCCCAAATCAATCAAACACATTAGAATTGACTGGAGACATAAAAGGACCTAGTGTTGTAACCGCTGTGATATTATAAGTTGCTATGTAAATGGCACACAACATATTTTTGTGAGAACGTCATCCATTTTTATTTCAGATAATTGAAATTGATAAAGCTAAACAACTCCCCTTTCTATAACTATCGTTGTAATGCAATCGACAATATGTGACAGCACCAGTAAACCTAAAGCATGCAGTGAGTATGTCAATTGAAGGCCAATATTTATACCGTACAGCCTATTCTTATGATAATTCGATTTACCATTGACAACGTGCTGTCCACAAGGCATACTTGGAGTGTTATGTGTCAGGATGTCTGATTGCATTTTACGGTGAGGTCTTTTTGTCCACTTGTCTTCATTAATTTAATAAGGAACAACATATTCAGATCATTTCTGCTCAATTGAATTTGGACAGATGTAATAATATTAGAAAGCATTCTCTGTTATTTGATCAAATGTTATGAATTTATATATTTTATCTTCCCCTTATGGGGAGGGAGTGAGAATCAATAACATCCTCGTTATAGACGTTTACCTTCGTATGGCAAAACGGCTCAACGGAGAATGTTGTTTGGTGACGTCTTTTTCTTAGAGGAGTATAAGTAGATTACTATTTGACTAGTTCATATACATATGTGTTTCTTGAATTAGGAGAATTTATTTATAGAAATTTTTCCACTTGAGCCTTTAAGTTTATATATGTATATATAATGCGACTACTTCGTATTTTCACTCATCTTTAATTATATTTACATAATTACCTACTTGGTTCACTGTAGTGTATCATCAGGTTGAAAGGTATGATGATTTAAATAAGTTATCCAATGTTGACGATGTGGGCACAGTTAATTAAATGAATTGTAAATTAAGCTTGAAACAATCGGCAGGTTGTCAATCTTTTTAGAATCCTATTTTCTGCTAAATTATAGAGATTATTTTCAATTAACATTTATAACTAATTTACTATTAAACAAGAGAACACTTTTACAAATATCACGCATCGTACCTATAGTTTAGCTTGGTTGAGTTTGTGATTTAGTTTAGTTGATAGACTCTAATTTGTAATATACATACATGGAAGGAAGACGATGAATTATAAGTTAAAAAAATAACATATATACCTATAATAGTGTCATTAAGTTCAGGAAACGGCGTATTGATTGATCTCATACTAATCTAACCCCAGTGGCACCAGTCGCTTTGGAAGGCTTATGCAGCCGGCAGAGAAAGAAGGGGGGGATTTCAATTAACCCACCCATATTTAGCCTATATGTAGATAATTATTCTCTATCAGTCTAGTACATTATGGCGTAGTGTTTCAAAACGATTCTAAATGATCATTAGTTTTATAATCTAGTTTTAGTTAGTAACGCAGATGTTGCTAATCATAAGCTTAGCGCATTCGATGTAGGGTGTCGTGGGACAATATGTGAACTGTAACATCCCAATAGCTGTCATTATTGCAGAAAAGCAATTATTTAGTTAACATTTATGAAGATAAAGTCAATTTAAAATGATAAAGACACCATTTAAAGGTGTCTTTGTACAGGGCTATTTCTAGCTTATTATAAGTCGAGTTCTATTATCTTCTGCGGTATATTCTGCAAAAATGTATGTGGTTACAACGGTTGAAATTAGGGAGGATTTGATATTGAGTATTAAATTATCAAAAACCGGTGTGTAAATTTAAGTCCACATTTATGGTTCTTTGGTTATCCTCGCCCCCAAAAAGGGGAAGCCTACACAACTCCGTTTCATTATCGAATTTTATGGTAATATCGATATACTCAATGTAAAGAATGAAACCAATAAGGAGCATTGATATTCAGTGCAAAGAATGCATGTTGTCGTGTTTGCAATATACAGTCGTCTGTTTCTGTCATTCTTTTATCATTTATTATATTTCACTATATAGTTATATACGTATTATGAGAATATATTATTCACGAAGGATTACAGTGAGCGTGTCTAACGAGCTCGTATACATATTTAATTAGTGGTAGTAGCTTTCCTTTTCACCCACTTCAGTGGAAACAATATAGTAACGGTGGGAGTGGCAACAATATAATATGCAGATGTTACAATTACGTCAAAGTGGATGCACGAACAATGACATGAAAGAATCACCTTTAAAATTATTCACATTCTGCTTTAATATAATTATTATTTGTTTAATTTTCGTTGAGTGTTATTCAAGAGAACTACAACTTTAACATAATCACATTCCAATGCTTAAGTGTTAGTGTTTATCTGCTTTGTATTCATTATATTATATGCTGTATGTGCATTTATTTTTCGGTATGACGAAACCTCGCGAAATCTACTATTTTTAAAGCAGTGCAATCTATAGAACACTACAATTATATATATTTATTATGTGTTAAACAATATTAAAAATTAAATATTTAAAGTAGTAATTTGTAATCACATTGTGAATAAATAATATGACTATATTTTTAATGTATACATGTTAAGGAATTTATGTATGTTAAAGTTAATGAATATTATCTTAAATCTTGTTTAGCAAGGTATACCTCGAGGTCTGCAAGGTTTACCTCGAGGTCTGCAAGGTTTACCTCGAGTTCTGCAAAGTTTACCTCGAGGTCTGCAAGGTTACCTTGTTACCCTTTAGTTCGACATAGAAATCTGCACTCTGTATAACTACAAAAATCTTTTCAAATTTTAAACCTATTTAACACAGTTCTTTTATAACGTCGAGTTCTTTAAATGAATTATTGAATGATGCTGAAAAATTTGCATACTGTAGAATCTGCCACATTTAATGGTTGGTTGTCACGTTAATATTTTATAATTGTAATTCTTTTAATTCGATGTTGTTGCGGTTTAGAGGCCACTGAAGTTCGAAACTCTACTATTCATCGTCCCCAGCCCCACAAGAACTGCCAATGATCTTCATTATGTCTGTATCATGCAAACAAATGACACCGTTATTTTCCTTCTTTACAGAAGTCTGCGCATCTTCGACCTATCCTCTTCTCTCCCGACACGAGCATGCTAGCCAATTAGCGTCGCTAGGAAGAGTCAAGTGTGAAGTGACGTGACGTGACGGCATGTCGACAGTAGACAACGTCTCCGACCAATGGGAAGAGGCCTACACAGTGCCTCTGGAGGACACTGTCTATCGGCGGGCGGGGAGCCGGTGCAATCGACGATGGGTCAAGGAGGACCTCGTGTTGCGGAGGACACCAAAGGGAACCCAGCTCTACAGTCGGACCAGTGATAACTTCTCCAAATTTGTGAGTAGTGCGCCAGAGTAGTGCGCTGCGCCAGATACTGTCTTTTCTTCTCGATGGATCAATCCTTAGACTTTAATTAAATATATCACCAGACGCAATGCAAAGCGCTAAAAAGAACCTCTATCTCTCGGGAACTATTACGGTTATAAACACCGAATTTCGCTCACAGGTAGAATTTTGATAGAGCTATAACGTAAATTTAGAATAATTTCACATTTTTAATCTTATTGCATAAAAGACAGAATTTTATAATCTTTCCGAAAATTCGCGCGTGTTAGTGTCACTTCACAACTCAACCGATTGTGCCTAAATTTGGAGTCAGTGAACAACCTCTTCTCAGGGTCATTGTGGCCTCATAAAACATTTTCTCCGGTACCGGCTAGGTCACGTGACCGGCCCCTGAATAGGTTTCATTTTTTAAATAATTTGTTATTTTTTGTTTGTTTATAAAGTTCATTTTTACAATCTTGATGTACGTACATTTTACTCTAAATATACTTCGGGAAGAAAAATTAATAAATTAGAATTTTTTGGTCTGTACAGCTTCTTAAAGGAAATTTCAAATAATCAAAATTCAACAACTTACAAAATGCGGTTAAATAACAGAATTCTTCTTAGCAACACACTAAATAATTCATTTTAAGGAACCGATTATCATGTATTTCCTGTGATAGGCGTATCTACTCGTGTACTCGATTTCGAGACTATAGGTAACATACGATGTCAAATTATGATGTATTCTGAATTATTTACAACTCGACGTAAAGAAAGGTCTGATTACTTATATGTAGACTAGACCGTGAGTTCCAAATTGCACTGTTTTTTTAACCATTACAAAATTTAATAACAAGATATCGATTTCAACCAAAGGTGGCCGTCTTGGTTCTTATGCTCACTTTCGTCAATATTGATATTAATGGGTGTGTTGTGTGATCATATAGTGTAATTCCCAAACTTTGTGTTCGTATTTATATTCGCCTGAGATAATAGTGATCAATAACTGAGGCAGACGTTTTAGCAAAAAATATTTTAATAATGGCTTTTGGTTATTGCTTTTTGTAAAACTGATGCCCTGTCGTACTCATTCAACTGGATCGAGAGAATCTAATGAAGAATAATGCCTTCCAGTAAACTATAAATAGTCGAACCACGGTCGGTCGGTTGGCGCAAGATTATTTATTGCATTTTGTCGATTAGAAAAACTCTCCTTGAGATAATAACGCGGGAAGTAGGCTGCCTTTTTCTCCCCATTTCTCTCTCTCTCTCTCTCTCTCTCTCTCTCTCTCTCTCTCTCTCTCTCTCTCTTTTCCTGCTCGCGTATGAGATTTAATTGAGGAAAACAGTAAAATATGTAAAATTAAAGACTTTTGAAATTGCAGTTGTTTGGCAAAGCGCCAAGAAACATGTGTACAGCTGTTATCTTGGTGGTATTGCCATTGTGATATCTCTTGTTGTTGGGTAGTCACATAAGAGGACGGCAGAACACTCCCCTCTCCTCTCCTCACCTCACAGTTATTTCCACTGTACACATGACCGCCACTGTTCCAGTAACGATTTTGACTTCGGCGAAAGAACGTCTACTCCCTGTTTAATGGTAGAAACTGCCAAAGACATATTACAATAATTGTTGCTTTCGTTATTTTAAAATTTATTCTAAAAACTCTTTTACTAAAATATGTACTCCTCTATTTTCAAGCCTATTCTATTATTTATACCTATTTATAGCCGCCAACAAAATTGACCATAGATCTTTTCTGTATCATATTATATATCTGCCGGAACGGATGGATCAATTAATATTTTGCTCCAGTCATTTTGATCTTTTCTTCGTCTTGTGTCTTACACGTTCTAATAAGGTTTCCGACGCGCGATTAATATTCTCAATAGATACCCCGTCCAGCGTGGTATGCTCCCAATTCGATATTTCAATTTCTCTCACCATCTCTCCCCTCTCTTTCCTCTCTCTCTCCTCTCACATACACTTTGCATATTATTTTACAAGAGTCTTACTTGGTTGTAGTTGTAGTGCCCGGTCTCTCTCTCTCTCTCTCTCTCTCTCTCTCTCTATCTCTCTCTCTCTCACGGTCTCTCATCGTGTCTTCTATTGCAACC
>JAUZND010003665.1:0-32992 GCA_034780555.1 Coelogynopora nodosa
TAAATTCAAGCAATTCTCTGGGATTTGGATTCTTGACTGCTTCCAAGGTGCGCTTGGCCTTAAAACCTATATCTACATCAGTTAGGGTCAGTAAATTTCAGAATCATTCAGGTTCAATTTGCTTATGTCTTCTAGACTATTCAACTTTGCAACTGTCTCTGGTTTCACAATTTAAATTAAAACAAAATTATTAAATTGCACAGTAGGAGAATTTAAAAAAATCATCACATGAACATTCTAAAATCAAATTATATTTTTCTTGATTTTATGAAAATACTGTAAGGCCTATGTAGAAAAAAAGTTATGTACAGAAAAAAATATTATATACCATTACAATAGTTAAAATATGACTGGGAATTTAACATTCAAAAAGTGGTTAAATTCCAGGAGTTTCCAGGAGGTTTTTTTTTTATTTCTAGGAGTTTTCCAGGAGTTAGAGGTTTTAAAGTAAATTCCAGGAGTCCTGAAATTCCAGAAGGCTGCACGCACCCTGTATATTGTCCGTCTGACTGTAGATCAAGATGACATCACTTCATCTAGTGAAACTCTTGTGTGAAGCATTAACGCCACTGAAGCCGGATCTAAAACAACTCCACGACTGTTATATAATTAATCTCTGAGAAGCGCGCGTGATTGACGGACATTTCGTGGATATAGGTAATATATCAGCATAGTTATTTATAGTAAGTCGGTAATTTTATTTATAAATGATCACAAACACTGGATCTCACTGTGCTGACAACCAGGACGGTGAGAAAAAAATAACAACCTACGCGAACACACTGGTTCACTATTAACTGCAATGTAATTTAACATAATAATTATGTGAAGTTACATAGAAAGAGACAGCTGACAATGAGGAAAATTCCGATTGTAACAGTCAATTATTTAGTAGCTGTTGCCATCGTTACCAAGGAATCAATCTGGTGGCGACATGCCGAGCAGCAAATCCTCAAATTTGAAGATAAATTAAAAACTTTGAGGCTATAATTCAGTGCAATATTATTGTTGTACAAATTCAATATTGAATTACTTCTTGAGTTATGATAAAAAGAAATCAGAATATAGAACAAAAAAACTATTCAACTTTGAACACTTTGGCCACAACTACGATGAACGAATTAAAGTTATTTCCAGTAAATATATAACTTTTGTTGCTCATTATAGCCACTGTATGAAACATGAAGTAGCTGAGTTAAGTAAATGCCGATTATGTACACTTAGTTTCCCTTAACTTCGCAGCATAATCAGGTCATTTAAGCCACTCCTTTTCCTATGGCAGTTCGTTCGTTTAAATAAATTAATTCTTATTTATCAGTCTGAAGTGAAAGAATGTAGCTAGTTATTTTAGAAATAATAATCCAGGGTTTTTGTATGACTTTCAAATAACTATTCCGGGACCCGAGCTAATCACAATTTTACCGTAAAAAATTATTATGCTGAATTAATGTAAATAAAATTAAAGAACTTTGTGTTCACTGTAGGCAACATGAATTATTTGGAAAGAAACAGGAGATATGCTGTAATTTTGACCCATATAAAGGTTTGAATTATTTACGAATAATATCCAGCAAAGGGCCCCAAGAGGCCACAAATAAACATGTATTTACATCACACGTCATATAAAAAAAGAGAAAGGTGTCAAGCTGAGTCACCGTGATGAACCAGGAAGACAAAAGCGCGACTCACCGCTTCCTCGAGACAGAGCTTCCGGAAGGCGTCCTCCTTCTGTGTCAGAAGGTTGGTGAGGCCCTGGAAGCGGTTGCGCAGCTCCTGAGCCCGCTGTTGGCGGTCTGCGGGGGACAGGGCCGCTTCCTCGGTCTCACCGAACTGGCTCTCCAGGTTCTCGTCTAGGTGGGGGGGGTGTAGTAAGGAGAGGAGAGTGAGAGGGGTTAGCGGGACAAGGAGGATAAAACCTGGTAGTTCAGTCTCGAAGCCGTTCAAGAAGAAGTCGAATTTGTAGTTTGGATTATAGCGCAAATTAAAGCTGCTATATGAAGCGCTACCTGTTCAGTTCAGTCCAGATTCATGAAGCTACTTCACTTCATTTTATTGTCTATTCAAACTCTCCCTTGTCTACTCTGTAGAATAAATATTGCATACTGCTTTTATATCTAGGCTATTGAATACTGAATTCTCCATAATTTCAATTAATGGCTTGTACCCACGCGGTTCACATTATAACTCTTACTTAACTAACGAGTATTTATAAATATACCTTTCATGTCACACATTTCAATATTAGAAATTACTTGTCGACTCTGTATAATTATTATCTGCATGCTAGAGGTGATTTAATCCTAACGTTGGGAAATGTATTACAATTCGAAACGTGTTATACATATTATTAATTACCAACACAGCTATTTAGTGTAGAATCGTTTAAATAAAATAACGACGACATTATTTTAACGCGTATAAAATCTGTGCGAAAGACATCAGTGCTTAAATTCCTAATCAGGTATTTATAAAGTATAAACAATGCAAGCGGTTTGTTTCACGGTAAATCATATACTATTACAGTAGTAAAGAGATACATTATATTATAATTGAAACATTACTATTGAGCCTGTCCAAAGTGCGGTGACCAGAATTACGGGAGTTTCAGTAGATTGCCACGGATTGACAGACGTATAATTCTAACCCGTGTATATAAGTAGGTGAATAACCAATACATACAGATCGTCAATAATAAACAACGACCTATTCCTTCTTATATAAAGATACAAAAAAAGGGATAAAATACCACTTGATAAAACAACTACTTTGGAGGATTTCTTTCTTTGTTCTCTTTCTCCCAAAAAGTCGAACATAGAAATTGATAAAATATGTTTGACACTTTGAAAAAGTATAAAAAATGTCATGAACCCCGCGATTCTTATTTGCAAATAGAATATTATTAACTAAATATTGTGCGTTTATCTGCGCATAACAAGGTTAAGTCTAATTGTCTTATTGTCTAATTGTCAGACAAACTAAAAGTTAGTTAACTATCTCACCATTCTAATAAAAATATAATGATTGTATAATGTAAAGGTACCGACATCTGGAAAGACGGGTCAGCTAAAGAAAACAGTAAAATAACATGGATTCTAAGGAAAATGTAATGTTCTATTCATTCAATGAAATGCAAAGTCTTTTCAAGGTATATCCAAGATTTTCCATAGTACTGCATGAACCCCCCTATGGAGAGCAAACACAAAGGGAGAGAATAGCTGAATTCTACAATTGAAGAGAAGATGGATGGCAACGTATGGGAATAATAATGATAAGAAGCAACACAGGAATTTAGCACGTAAGTTGCTAAGATCTATAGGATTATGTAATTACAGTGTAAGCCTGCTACAAATGTGAACAACTTATTATAAATACGTTTTGCCAACTGTGGGTCCTTCAACTTCAATAGAGACCGACAAGGTAAGTACCTCAATATTTATTATGAGACATAAAAAATGTAGTCAGCTTAAGAAACGAAAGCGAACCTCATTAAGTGAAAATAATAAAACGCACATATATTATTACACATGTCAACAACCTGAGCATAACAAATAAAATAGACACTAAATGTGTCGTAGGGTACACCTTGTTCAGGTTATTTATCGTGTCAACACAAACTTTATTATATTTTATAAACGGATCTAACTGAGGGACAAATAACAATAAGTAACAGGAAATAATCTAATAACATATTCAAAAAACACAAAAATTTCACGTTTATAAGAGATATTTTCTATCCAAAGTTAACTTTATTTTCTTAAAAAGAAAGAATCAAACCAATTGAAAGAGAAATATTTTACTTGTCTTTTTCTATTATTAATGATTAAATCAAGGCAAACATTTTTATTAAAATTATATTATTTTGTATAAACATGCAGTAAAAAAATTAAAAACAAATTTTTAAAATGGATATAAAATTAACTGTAAACAATGAAAGTCTACTTGTCCACACGTTAAATAAATGTTCCGCGTTTAAATCTCCATCAGTTAAATCAAATATCTACTTAATTAAATGATAAAATTATTCATGAAATAATATGTTGTTCCAAAAGTAGGACGTTTCGAAGAAAATCATGATTACACCTCCTCGTACCTACTGAATAATGTTCGAATCTCAATGTAGGCCAACTCTAATACTCACTTTCATCGACAGCCTCATAGACGACTTTAATAGAGTCGAAAATCCTCATCTGACTGTCTTCTCTGAGCAGCTGATGACGCGGGATCAGTTTGAGTGATCCACCCAGATCCAGCCACCCTGTCAGCTCGTGCAACACCAGCGCATGGTCCCGGGCGCCGCTGGGGGAGGACTGGGGGGAGGGGGGCATTAGAGGACATTCAGCACCCTCAAAGGGGAAAATCTAATTGGAGGGATTTCAAGGGTTTCTTCGAACCTTGTAACTAACTACACACTAAGTTTATGATCCAGATCGGACATTTAATAAACTCTGCCTTGATAATACACTCTATAGTACCTCAAAGAGAAGTACAACATATTATTTTAAAAAGAACCCCATTTTGAGACATTATTTATTTGTTCACTTCAAATAGCACAACCTGTCCTCAACACAGGCTAAGCACAAACAAATAACGACTCACCTATAAACGGATACGGTGACTAAAACCCTCACCAGCATTGAGGCTAAACTCGACAGCTAATTCTAAAGTATTCTACTCTTCTTAAATACATTGTCCCGTAGGATCCGCTATCAACAAGACCGTAGATAATATAGAGATCAAATGATCCAAGAGGCAGACTGCGGCTGTCAGCGAATGAGGTCACACCGCGGTTTCTCCAGTTTCAAAAGGATACGTCGTGGAAAAATATGACACAATAATAAACCTTACTTAATGAGACATTTAGTGCGAGATAGCGGGAGATGACAGTTGAAAAACAAGGTCATAGACGGGTGAGACAATGTGTGTGTGGGTGTGTGTGAGAGAGAGAGAGAGAGAGAGAGAGAGAGAGAGAGAAGAAATCGAATGAGCACAACATCTGCGTGTTAAAAATATGGACCCAAGTAACAAGAAAACCACCCAACATTGTAATACTATTAAGAAATCCTATTATGAACAACTTTATAAAGTTAAATTATAAACAATAAACGCTCTAATCAAAAAAGAAATTAAGAAGGAGAGACGGGGCCTTGTAGATAGGTTATAATATGTAAAAAAGTAATGCATGTTCTTTCTTATAACCAACGAGCTGTATTTAATATGGGCAAAAAATGGCCAAACTACTTTTTTTTAATGAAAGAGGTTCCCTGATTTAATAAAGCAACATAAATTGGTTTGTTGCCGCTCCCGTTGATAAAAAGATATGATAGCTCAGCTCGGTTACAGTCATATCCCTAACGTAACCAGATGGCTTAGTAGGAATAGAGATAATATGACTACTTGCTGTCTAATTACCTACTTACTGTAGGTTTATTTAGATAGATACAAGATTGAACTAGCGGGCGGGCTTGTACTAACAGCTGTCAAATTATTAATTAGTTACCTGTAAAGCCGGATACAGTCTTCATTAAATGAACCGGGTTAGTTTATCCTTATTTATGAACATTACAGGGTGTGCCCACGATTCCCAGAGTTAAAAGCTACACCCTTATCAAACCTCAACGAAATAGGTTAAGAAAAAAGGAGTCAAACTACAAAACAAGGTGTCCTTCAATCTATTATATTACAATAAAAAAATAATTGAATGAAAATAAACCTGTCTCTATATTCGGGTAATCATTTAAAGCGATTACATCACCCACCAAGATACGGTACCATCTAACGAGCGGATTGTCCGGATTGTAACCAGACTGTACAGGAAGTACAGCTAGAACTATAACTAGACAGTATTATTATGATGACAAATGTGGCTATGTTCTATAATATGGCGTTCTACATGCGACAAGAGACGCCAGAGAGTATCTCGTTACCTGC
This sequence comes from Coelogynopora nodosa, assembly GCA_034780555.1. NCBI lineage: Eukaryota > Metazoa > Platyhelminthes > Proseriata > Coelogynoporidae > Coelogynopora > Coelogynopora nodosa. The sequence continues at coordinate 5,929 of JAUZND010003665.1, forward strand.
AGAGTGTTTGTTGCACAGGCGGCGTACAATATTTCGCCAATTTTCAGCAAAAACACAGGTCACTGCTAGGTATTACATTTGTCTAATTATGCTGTCAATACTATCTCACGAATCTGGATGTATGTAAAAGTTCTTGTAAACAGAAAATAATTGCTGTGGAGTGAAAGTGAGGTAGGTAAACGCGCGCTAGCCTGCTGCATACAGAGTAGCTCACTACAATACGTACAGTATATATATATATATATTATACCAAACTATCCATTGTGAGGTCATCCTCCCCTGATTGCACAATAGAAAGCAACAAACTGACAGAAGAGTTACCTTTGTGCCAACAGTGCCGTAGGTAGCGCTGCGAGCTGTGACAGCTACAGAGAATGAAAGGCATAAACAGTGGAAGATTAGGTATCGATTGATGAACTAGCTAGGGACTGGGACAGAGAGAGGGAGAGAGAGAGAGAGTGATAGAGAAGAGAGCTCTCAAAGTATTGAGGAGGACATGAGATTGTCAATAAGTTCAGGCAGTGTGAGCAAGCCGGTTTCATCTCACAGAATTCACGATAATAATGGTAAATTGTGGCAATTAGGATCCATTTCTTCTCTTGAGAAGACTTGTATTCTTTTCCTCTGATAATCAAACAACTGTCCCTGGTTCAAGTGTCTGAGAAAAAGAAAATTGTTGACAAAACAGAGACAAGAGCGTCAATGGAAGGTGGTGGGAGATCACTATCAGGTTTTTTGTGCGTCGCAGTTATTGAGGGGGAGGGAGATTCAATTACTTGTGAGAGGGGGGTAGGGGGTGGGGGAGCTTCAACGATAATTGTGAAGTGCACAACTTACAATGGTGTATAGGTAAGAAAATACTGAGCGGTTGATAAGCGGGAGACGGAGACACTAGAACCTGTTGGATATTGATTTCAATAGATTAATCGATAACGTAAGATATAGCCTAAGAATTATAACAATTAGGTATGCTCTTGTACAATTCTTGCCAGAAACGATATTTTATATAATACTTAGTGTTTGTTACATTATATTATGATTAAATATTAAACAGAAATGTTCAAGAATGAAAACATGTCGCATAAAAATTGTAAATGTTAACAAAAGAGTTTTCAAGACGAGATTGCTAAAAGTACAGAGATCTGTGGAGTTCCTTTAGCTTCATTTTAAGAGATTATTACCTGTGAATGGTACACATTATTTACTACATACTCTCACAATTGCTCGCGTTCTATGGTAATGTTGCATCGAGAGAGAGTTTCTCTGTATCACGTGACGTCACGATGCTAGTTATACAAAACAAGGTATAATAAACCAATGTAACAGAGATCTCTACTAAAGACCTCATCAGCTGGAGCAATCGATGAATCAGAATGATATAAGATCAATTTTGCTTCTGAAAAAAAGGTTCAACTTGGCCCTAAAGTTTTTTTTAAAACATTTTAACCACAATATAACTGTTATTGCATTTCAAGAAACACCCATTAAAGTCATGTTAAAAATGAATTTTGTATAAATCGATCTGTGAAAGTATACTCACATGCCCGAGAGTGTCTAGTCTGCGATACAGAAATAGTGAAAAAAACAATGTTAATCGCGATAGTTGTCATGGTTACACAACTAGTGTGTCATTTGATTGATTAAAAATTGATGTCACAATTAAATCGCCACAATATATTACAAAACAGTCCGGTCCAAACCTGAACAGCAGTTTTTATTTTCAGGGAGGGAATTTCCAATTTGAACCCCCCCCCCCCCTTGGGCAGGTCCAGCCCAGCCCAGTCCGGATGACTCACCTTATCGTAGGCCCTGTGTGTGTAGTGAGTGTAGTGGGCCGAGGCCTCGGTCCACAGAGTCTTCGTGAGCTCGGGAGAGGACGTATACCACACGGCCACTTGCATCTCGTCGCCGGAGTAGCAGCCCCGATTGGATGGCGAGGATCTGCCGGACATTACACGGGTGCGTCATATGGGTATTATAGTGTGTTAGGTGGAGGTGTAATACTTCTGACCAGATTAAATGTAATACATACAATGTTCCCGTACCACATGGAATTCCAGAACTTTCTCACAAATTGTTAGTTATATCTAGTGTGGTTAGTTTTAACAAAGAGTGGTTGATCAATTTTATTAAAAAATATATTCTTAACTTTATTTTTAAATGTTCAGCTTTGCTAATTTTTATTACTTCTCAAATTTGCATTTCTATATGAAATTTCACATTTTTCATTCTTCACAGAGTCTCTCATTTTAATTAATTTTCACCAATCCGAGAGTGGACATTTTGGACGATTCATTCCCCATTTCAATTCATTTAGTATTATTATAATTTCTGTTGAACATCGAAATTATACTAGCGAAGCATCCGTCTTCCGCTTTGAAATATGATAAAAAACTGAATACCACTTACGTTGTCCAAAGAAAAGTTTAGTGACCTAACGTGAAGCGAACAATTGAGGGAGTTTTTTAGTCGAGCTCGAAAGATTATGATATTTTGAGAAATATGGGAAACAGTATAAATAAGTTCACTGTAGTCATTAACCTGTTATACACTCGGGAAATAGTGTCCGAAATATCGATGGTATTTGTAACATGAAATAATAGTGACCGAGAAACTTCTTGCATATCGGAAAAGTTGGACAATATGCTATACGTCATGTTGATTATGTAATCTTTACGTTGGAGATTCAAATAGTATACTGCACAGCAGGTTTACCGTCAGAGGTTTTGAGTATATATCGGATTATATAGTCAGGGATCAGATAGCCATATTTGTAAATGTATAAAAGTCATAATTAAATAATAATACAGATAGATTGTTTTCACAGTCTGCAATTAACCATGTCAAATTCGACTTTAATCAATATTATTATAGTGTATTTATTAATATTTAAATAGTTGTTGTGCTGGCAATTCTGCAACGAATATCGACCGTTTATTAGTATAGTATATTGTTTTATATGCAATTAATAACGATTATAATCTTATTTCACCACGTTACACATGTTATAGATGTCATTATACGTAGTGATCTGAAATAACTTGATTATCACTTCACTTTTTACTGAAGAATTCCGCACACGCAGATTATGTGCGCATTTTAAGTATAACGAAAAACCTCCTTTGAGCAGAACTTCTTTGCTTATATATTATTCATTACAAAATATCGATAGTATATCACAAGACAATAATTTTTAATTCACTTGGTATATTTAAAAAGCAGTAAATTGTGTACATTTTAGGCCGCGTAAAAAAGAACCAAATTCCAGACATTTGGTAGATTTTTACTTGAATATTTTAAAGCGAGAATTTAGTACACGTATTGAAATTGACAATTTGTTGAGCATGTCTAGCTGTTGGTCTCATAAACAAGGCAATGTGTGAAACAACAGAACCGTATTATACAGAGAAGAGAAGGTGATAAACAAAAGTTAACACACTACACAGAGTAGACCTATATAAAGAGGGCATCATTGATCACTAACATAATTACTAAAAAACTGTTTTCTTCTCTCATAGGAAATTGTCGATAAAAAACACTTAGCACTACTACTGTAGCATAAAAATTCCCGACTTTTCAGTGGGAGGAATAGAAATGCAAACATTGACTTTAAAATAATTATAAATAAACAAAATTAACAAAAATTAACTTAATTCAAAGATAATTCACTTAGTTTACCGTAATAAATTCCTCTTTCCAGAAAAGGGCAAAAGAAAAATCTGTGACGAATAAGTGAATTAACCTCCTGGTACCACTGATAATCTCAAAATCAGATTAAAAATGGGTAGACGGTAGGTCTACCAATTCGAGATAATACAAGCTTAAGCATAAGTCTAATGTATTAAGTCTTTATTCATATTTATATCAAAAGGAATTTATGTTGTTGTAATGTAAATTATGTTTAATTCGATTATGAACGTTGTTACTGTAATCACTTTTTTAGATAAAATAAGAACAATATTAAATAATAGAAAATTTATTTTACCAAAATTAAACCTGTATATTAATTATAGTGTCGGTCTCCTTGCTCGATCAAAATTAAATGACAAATACAAATACAAAATAGATCATTTCTTCATTTAAATATGAGTTATATATGAGAACACATAAAAAAGCAGGGAACAATAACAATAGAGGAACTGAATGATAATTTGATTTCAAGTTTTTTTTTATGATAACAATGTAACTAATAATGAATGGATGTTATTAATTATTGTCATATCATTCATTATTATCAGATACACGTCATCTCCATCGAAAATATAATTTAAACAGCGTTCAATTAAAAAAAGTGAAATCCAAAGAGATAAGTTAAACATATTGTAAGACTATATAAATATATATATTCCACTTTTCAAATTGAGACTATTTTAAAATCTTACTTCAACGACAGTTTGAATAAGACTTACTTATTGAATGCGAATTTTAAATTCCAATTAAAGACACCCTTTTGTAAATGTTACGACTTATGTTCATATGAATCCGCCCTATTACAGGCATCCTAACAGCTCCAAAATAAATTTCAGAAAAATGTTAAAATCCCCCCATTATCCAACACTGCCTTATGACGAGACGAGCAGTCGAACCTCTAAATCGGCGCGAAACGCCGAAATTTTTCCAGTTTTAAAGCTTATTTAAAGACAACTATTGTTTGCTCTTTGGCCTGTTAAATTACGTGTTTTTATGCCGTGATATTTAAAATTGTATAGGTATAGACCCTAGTCTAATCAGAAAATACTTTTTACAATAAAAATTAATTGTTTTGGATAAATGCAAATAAATTGTAATTGAACAACTTTGAAAGTTAATAGTAAATTTGTACAAAAAGTTAATAATGAACATAAAGTAAGTAAGTTGTTAAAATGAGATATAAGATACATTAAGTAGAGTATGGATGAGTTTGGATGCAATAAATCTTGAATGTAGTTCTTTATTTTCCATTACACCTTTAATGTAGAATAGATACTCATTACTCCAATAGCAAAGGAAATTTGCGCGGAGCCGCAATAATTTTTGGGGGTACAATTCATTTTAACACTAAATAAAATATAATTCTGAGAACCATTCTCCGACCAAGAAATTATCCGAAAATAGTGCCAAATTGTCAATCTCAAAAATGATCAAAATTCCTCTGAAATTTAGGATGCCTGCTATTAAGCGGGGAAATCAAAAAGGCACTGAACACCGTTGTCACTCACTGGGAAACATGTTTTGTCATACTCCCAGCCGTCCCCCCAGCTGAGCCCGATTCTGCACCAAAGGAACCGTAATCGGTGCCGGACGAGTCACTTCTACAATAGAATAGAATACAGGAAGACTATAAGACGGAATAGGCAAGTGTGACGATGACGAAGTGACGAAGTGACGAAGACTCTCTGCGTGAGAGTATATTGAAACAATATGTCTAATATATCTGTTTGCCCGTTTGTGGAGCACTAAGAAATTGAGAATGTAGCCCAGTTAAACAGGGCTGCGATCTTCAGCGAACGATGATTATGTTAACACTGTGCTGAATGGAGGTACAGAGGAGAAGTCAGAGAACTCGACAATTATGTGATGTCTTGAGTTCCGCTAAATACTGCTTTTAAGCAATATTGATTATTATTATATCAATATACTTCTGTAAAATAGCTTCTGTAGCTTCTGTAAAATACTGAAAACCCTAATTCAATTAAAAAGTATTCATTTAATAACTAAAAACAGATAATTGTAACAGTGCATTCTGAATATATATTATCTTGGACTAAAGTAAAATTTACTATTATTTATTCCTTACAATTGAGGTTTTTAAGGTTTTATTTTCAATTGCTCTAAATGGCCAGATAGAGGGACGATGATATACACTAGTCGAATCCCGTCAATAATAAAAACTTTAAAAATGCTGTATTAAAAAATATCGACTAACGTCTTTTTACACTATCTATATTTAGTCGACGGCGTACGACAATAGTGCATCAATATCAACACAATGGCTTATATTAAGTTCAGGATAATAATATTAAAATCAACTATTCCAAGACGATTTTTAAATCATATTGTGTAGAATAACAAAGTAATATATATTTTAAGTGTCTATTACTTTGTATTATTATGATACAATTTATGCAGACACCAATATTACAATATATCTGCACCTTGTTTTCTTAACTTCGAAAAAAATAGAATTGCATTGAATAATGTTGGAAACAAAAATACGAGAGAAGAAAAGATGGCCTACTTTCTGTCCTCATGGATCTCAACAGAAAACCGACGGTCCCGGTGGAACATATTCTGAACCTGACGCCAGAGATACAGCTGGAAACAGAACAGAGCAAGAAAAAAGGACACAGTTTAAGGCTATAAATATTAAAACACTGGTCGGGTAGCTTGAATGAAGATATTTCGCTCAAGCTGTAGTTAATCAAACGAAAGCAGCGACAACTTGCCACGGTGATTTAAACATAGAAATATTGAAGTAAACATATATTTGCCCTTCTCAACATGTGATTATGGCGAATAATCAAGCTGAAGACTATTATGTATGATTAACTAGCTCAGGACATCGAATATAATTACATGATGATATATTTAGTTGACAATCATTATTCTAAATTACTAATAATACTATTTTTTATTCTTGCTTCGGATAATAATTATTAGACTATAAAATCAGAAACCATAAATATGAAAATATCAAGTTTAGATATTTTTAAGGGGTCTCGAAAGCAACATTCATGAATCAAACATTAAGCTAGAAGTTTTCCATGAAATTCGAGGGGCTTCTGTTAAATTTTCATTCAAATACTTTGTCATCAAAAGACAAGCAGTATTAATAAATGATCCCGAACTAAAACAATGAAGTGATGTTATTCATGCGGACCTGCTAAAATCCAGCAGTTCAAAAAAGGAGATGACGACATATAGGGTGAACTAAATTACAGAGATTGTTGACACAATAGTTAATGTTTTACCAATCTGTATTGCATTAATGCAAGTTTCAACTGAATACAGAACAAATCAATCAGAGTGAAATACTTTGAGAATTATCAACAGACTAATATCAACATTATACTGCACAGAAACATATCTTTTTTATAGTTTTGATGATATTACTATTTATAACTTAATTATTAATAACAGATACAAATTATAAAAGCAAAGATGCACCTTTTTTATTTTATAGTTCTTCATGTTTACAAAATAGCTACAATATAAAAAAATACCATATTATTCAAAGTGGGACATTTTACCCTCAGCGCGTGTAAATGGCTACCCAGGCGACTGATGGTATTAACAAAAACTGTTACCACAACAACATGCAAAACTAATAATTACCATAGTAACATTTCCACCACTGATCTATTTACATCACCAACACCGTGTTTAACAAAAAAACTAAAATTATAGTTTTTTATATGACATGTTTATTGTATACATGTTTATTCTATAATATAATACCAGCATCACCAAAATACAGCAACTATCGAGTAGGTATCAATAATTATAGTAAATCCACAACACATAATCCACTTCCACATTCAGCACATACCCTCTTGTATTTGTTCTTGTTCTGTAAGTCACACTGTAGGATGCCCCTGTAGTTCAGCCCCAGAAGCCAAGGAATGTTGTTCTTCTCCTAACACACAGAACAGAACACAACACGACAATGAAAAACATGATTAATACAATATTTAACTGGATTAACAAAACTAAATAAGGAGGCAGGTTGGAGTGACGTGGATGGAGCAGGGAGGAGGGAGCACTCACAACAACGTCGAAGAAGTTCACACCAAAAGATGGTATCGATTCCACAGCTTCAAGAAACCTAACCATCAAATACAAGGGGGGAGGGGAGAGAACAGTTAGTTGAAAGTTGACAATCACCTATGAGTGCTAGTATAGTTGTATATCAGGTATGTATATGTATAATATATAAATAATATGATATGAAAGACTTCCCCCAACGGAAACAGGGGGATGTTACGAAGAGATATACGTCTATTTAAATTAGCAGAAATATATGTGCAGAGAACTGAAGTTAACTTCAATTTCATTTTGGTTTAACGAAATATTTTCTTAAGATTATCAACAGAAACAAAATGTTTACTTATTATGTAAAAGCTAGCAAAAGTTATATTATAATCATTAGTTTGCTTCGTGTTTCAAAGAAAGAGAAGGAAGGCGGAGAACGTAAACGGAATCAATAAATGCTAATAAAAGAAGGTTAATTAATTAAATTAATAACGAATAAAAGGTTTTTTCAAGAACCAAAAAAACTGACAAGTCAGAAATCGACTATGGTAAATACAGAACAATGTTTTGTTTGTTTGTTTGATAAGCGCGCATGACTGCGTGCGACATAAAGGCATAAATATAGAACAATGAGGGGCAGCGGAACTTACTCCAACATGGCCTCACCACGAGTCATCTTATCCAGGGTCCGATACAGGCTGAGTGTTGCGTCAATACTGAATGGAAAGAAGAGTAGTCAGTCAGTCAGTAAAAGTCATCTTAATATAAACGACAGTAAAAAAAAGGACAAAAAATGGAAATGAGAAAAAACTCTGAAAATCAGTGATGCGTATCCTCTAGATAATTATTATTCAAGGTCGCCTGGTTGATATGTTCCACGTCACAACCACATAATCAGCTGGCACGGGTGGCTCAAGACAAAGAGTAGGCTATAGCCAATAATACCATCGTATGAGAACGTCGAACCCACTCCGATATTGTCATAGGAATGTTTGATACCACTATGGAGTGCTATTATGTACTGCAAAAGATGACTCCTCTAAATAAATTTAGTACAGTTATCTTTCATATTTCAACCAGAACAAGTTTTAGAGTGCGTAATAAACATAAAACATTTTGATTATTATCATTATTACTAAACGGTCCATATACTCAGAATCTAAAGCCGAAAAACAGCCCTTATTAATTACGCTAGCGGAGTAAATAAATAATTTTTTAAATACGAAGACTTATTAAACAAACAAGTATAAAAGGCAGCTTTGTATATATTATATATAACAATTTTTGCTTGATAAAGCTGTTGATAAAACTTGCACAAGAAATTAGGTCAGCCAGCGCTATAACACTTTTATTATTTATTTGCTTATAATAATTTTCTGCAAAAACCGACTTATTTACTATCCGTTAAAAGAATTAATTACATATAATAATAAATAAAGAATTCCACTTTTAAATATACTGTTAGATGTCAATGCTTAATTAAACAATAAAGATACTGGAGTTCTAATTTTATTTAATTAAAAAACTGACCAGTATTCCAGTGACGGCAGTTTTCGGATCAACTTCGAAGGGAAGGCCCGGCAGTTCATCAGATTAGATCTGGATCTGTCGGAACTGTAAAGGAAGGAGAGAATAGCTACGTATACGTACAACAAACATACCAGGCTTTAGACAAGCTAGCTACGTATACAATATTATGTAATCGATGGGCAAAGTTATCCTTTTGTAAAATTGATTCATACTATAAGGCAACTGACTAGCAAGACCCTAGTTATATATCTCAGACATTAATTATGCATTACAGTCTTAACACGTAGCAATACAGTTTTAACATGATTTTAGGATACGCCGTTGAGAACAAGTTTTGAGCACGAGACGCAACGTGCGACAGCTCGGTAAAGGTTCTACTAAAAAAAAAGAGTACTTGCGCTAGGAACAGGACGCTTAACACATCATTAAGTTCTGTCAACGTTGTTTTTTTAACTTCTGTCGTCGCTGCTAAAACAAATCAATTAAATAGGCAACTCTAATTTAGTCCGAACTATAGAACTAAATGGAAGTTGTTCGCATTGTTCAGTCACATCTTGTTATATATATATATATACTCAAGAGAAACATATTTATTCAATAAGTATAGTAATGAACATAGGCCTAATTCTACCATATTACACGAAACAAAATGTATTCCATCCCACTAAAAGGACTCATGGTAAAAATAGTTGAAAGATAAATCGTCTGAGAACGCTTAAAAAACATTCAAGTGGCCAGAATTATAAGGAACATCTAAAATATTGGAAAGCGTTCACTAATTTTTAGAATTACATAGTCGATTCTACTTTCCAATAATCCTGGTTATTGTATAATATTATGCATTAATCACCTCCATTCCTCTAAATATAATTAGTTACAGTTTAATAAATAAATTTAGTATAATATATAATATGCACAAACTGTTTGCGTATTAACCTATACTAGATATTGGCACAATCACAAAAATATTACATCTATTAGTTAGTCAGTAAGTTTTTCAATCACTAAAGGCTATAAGATCAGATTGGCCAGTGTTTTAACGTGTTGCATTGTAACCCAATTTCACCACCAAATAGTGATCCCCAATCATCATACAATTAAGACACGGTGGCAAAACTATGACAATGATGTTAGCACCACATGAAAAGTGTACCTCTCACGTGACACTTAATATAGATGCCAGTTGAAATGAATGGGATAGAATCACCCGCCTAACTCTCTAGGACTCCTTCTAGTACACATTATGTAAGTGCGACTCACTCGACATGGTTGCCATGTTTCGTGAAGAGCTCCAAGGCAACCAGCCGGATGTGAAGGTCAGGGGTACATTCCAGACTTCCCTGAAAGAGATCCATGAGAAAGCAATATCTTTTATGCTATATAGGTTACAAAGATTATACAGATCTTTTGGAAATATTTAAATATATTCCTGACTTTGTGGTGCTACGGTAATAAACACTAGGGGCCTTAATTATTGAGAGATCAAAAATAGAATTATACGAGTGTATATAAAATAATGAGTGATTATCTTATCATACCAATAGACATAGTTATAAATATATAGACTCAGGTGTACAAATTTTAGTATTTTTTTTTGATCAACCAAGTAGGGTAACGAATATATTTCAAAGGAACGTATAGCTAAATGATAGCTGAATTTTAGTCTATAGCAAACAATCTAATTGAATTTTAGTGAAAATTAAATGAAATAAAAGTTCTGATATTAAAAATATATTCAACCACAGAATTATCAAAATTACTTTAAAAATTCTACAATACACGCTATTTGACAAGTCACATCATTGATGAATTTGAGTGATTTAATTAAATAAATGCATTTCAATCAAGTTAATTCAACCAAATTATCTTTAAATGGTCGGCTAAGTGTCGGTGAAAGTTTAACAAAATAATTATTTAAAAATAATATTTTAAACAGCCTACCACAACATAAAACGGTGGTAATATTTTTTGCAAACTATTTCATATATTTCGTTTTGCTTATTTAAAAATTAGTTTACCGGAGACGTTCTTCACAACATGTCATGCACAACCCGTTGGTGTTTTAATCTAAGTGGCAACTCAGTTGACTAAACTAAATGAATTGAAGTCACCAAAACTAAGTGGAGAAGGTAATAATATACTTTTATTTGATTAATGAGGGTCAAAGTTCAGGAGATATAACTGATATAACTTGAAATTGTCATAAAAATAGCGCGATAAGCTGCAGCTGGGCTACGCAGTGAAGAACCCCATCCTTCTGAAGTTCAAGTTAACACGATCAGTATTGTCACAATTCCAAGCTCCGACCTGCTGTTAAGTTATAACAGTGTAAAAGGTGTACAGAAAGAAAACCTTCCTGGTGACTAACTTAGAATACTATATTCATTGAGACTAAATATCATTGATCTTTGGGTTAACTAACTTCTGTTAATCTGAAAAAGTATCAATCTCCCAAAAATCTTTGGCAAAAGAGCAGATCTGAACTCAGTAGCTTAACTAATAACGAAATACAGAATTAGAGAATATTACTAACGATAGTTTACTATAGATCCTAATCATCATCAGTAAGAATATTATTTTCCACAATTATATATTAATATGAGTAAACTCCCTTTCAGTGAAATGTCTTCATTGTTCAGAAATTAGATTACAATTCCGTGTTGTACTATACCGATATTAATTCTTACAAAGTACTCAAACAGTAATCAAACTTCGTATTTAAATACAATACTGATGTTAAAATTGGTGACTAAAACATCTACTCTCTTTGTCAGTGGAGATGGAAACATAAATTCAGTCATTACACCTGCAGATAATATTATCCTTTTGACAGAATTCCAAATTTTGTAGCATGCCAATTCAAACCACCGGAAAAAAGATTTCCACTTAAGTCAGAAGAAACGTCTGTCAACTTATATTATTATTATCAACCTTAACCACATATGAACACTGAATAATGCAGCTAGGTGGAGACTACACCGAGGCCTTGACTTCACTGACAGCACAACTAACCACTGTACAGCATGTAGGCAGCGGTAGAGAAGGTATCGTATGGCTGACAATGTCACAAAACGTATAGGTAGACAAACAAACAAACCTTGTGAAGGAGACGTTTAGCCTGCAGGTAGAATTGCTCGTAGACAATCGGTTCCAGTAGGGATCGAATCCGTTCAACGTAAAATCTGAAGAGGTACACGAATTTCATGGAGCATAAGCTTCGATTTTCGCAGTGATATTTAGCGTAAAAATCCTATTCTCATTTCTATGAAGCTTTTATCACCTTTATGACCTAATTTATTCTTTAGAAAGCTATATAATGTAATAATTTATTGCAATTTAATCTACATTGTCTCATATTACAAATATTACCACCTTACGGCCGGCCAGAAAGTATTCAAAATATTTAAAGGTTAAGAAATAGACAATGATCAGAACAAAACGCAATCATTTAAGATACATAATGTAATAATTTTAACATTAATTAGCTATATTGACAAAGTTTGAATATATTACAAAATCAACCGATTATAATGCGTTTAAAAGTGTTAACATCCAGGATGACATTAAAAGTCTTAAAAAACTTGAATAACAACACTGCTACCAAAGCACCTGATTCTGAACACAAACTGGATAAGTTCGCCGGTCTGTCGAAGATCATGATCCGAAAGTAGCTTGTTGTTCTGAAGCCAATGCTCCGTCCCCCTGCAAAAGAGAAAGGAGGACCAGTCTGACAGATACTATCAAGATTAATTGTTAAGTGAATATTGCGCTTCTGTCTAACACAAATTCTGTTTGAGTTTGTAGGTGACTACAATTGTCTGCGCTTATTATTTTAAAGTAAATTTAAAAAAGGTATTACACAATAAAAACAAGTGTGACTTTAACTGAAAGGAATATAACTAATTAAAACAAGGATAAACTGCTATTATAAATTAGTGGTCCCATGATTTGATAGTTTCATAGTAATGAATATGAAGGTATGAACAACGAAGTATGTGTGAAATAAAAAAATTAATCTAAACAAATGTACATACATCACTTTGAGATAACCAGGTAATTGATCAGTAGAAAACAATCGTCTTTACACATCTTTCTTACATATTTTACAAGGAACAAAAATTATTTTGGACTTTAAAATACATTATTTCATTTTCGTAATGTTAATACTTCATTTACACGAAACGTTCAGACTACTGTTAATTTTCTTAAAACAGTTGAAGCTAATTTTACAAAATGTTGCTCATTTAAGTTGGTATGGGCAACAATAAAACATGCAAGGATCACAATAAGATGTACTAGGCATATGTTAATTACTAAACTGCTAAAATTCAACAATTAAGCAATTTCTAACTATTTGTATCAAATTGAATAAAACTATTTTGTAGATTAAATTGACTATGTTTAGTCAATGAGACAAAATACTATTATTGTATTTTATTACTTACACGCATTACTATGTACCAAAAAAATGTGACTCACCATTAAATGGTAAAGATGGTACGTAGATTAATTAATTATATTTAGAAATTGTGGAGTTTAACATGTTTTCCTTTCCACTCCACAATTGACATTGTTGATATGTTTTAAATAGCAAATTGTTATGTCAGCAATAATTACAAAACATCAAAACCAGGTCCTGACAAGGCTCTATATAAAGTTGACGTAAGTCGAGCTTTGGTTATCTTAAATCCGTACCTAGCACATCTTCAATTAACTCACCTATAATCTCGATAAGTTAGGCCGAAGAAATCGCTCTCAGAAATCCCCAGGAATGCCGTGATGGCGAGTATTAAGTCACTTGTGACCACATCCGGCTGAAAATGGAAGACAATGCAACATTGGTAGCTTGTGAGTGGACGATGCGTCACTGTTTGCTAGCAAGCCCGAGGTACAGTTGATGTGATGTAAGATGTCAACTGAGATTCATGTCTCTCTCTCTCTCTGAGCAATTTGAAACAATGAAAGTCCTGGTGCGATTAGCGAAACAATTAGGCAGGGTTGTTAATGGCATTATAAGATACCAGATTAGAATTTAGAAGAACTAAACGGATAGTATGATAGTATTTAAACCGGTATAAAGTGACGCAATTCTTATAGCTGAGAACATTCTGAAAAATAGTTGGAATAGATATCTGAACTAACAACTAACTAATTATTATGAGTACTTAGGCCTTCTAGATGTCTATATTATCCATTTTTGTTAAAAATCTACCTCATTGTCGTATTGGTTAGCCTATGAACATCGGTGACACATTGTCTTCAACACATAGGTTGAAATGTATTTTGTAAAGTCAACCAGCTAATGTTATTATATCTGATTTTAGATTTCGGTGATACATCATGGTATCCTATTTGGCTGAAATTTGGCGAGTCAGATAATATATTTTATTTAAATTAATAAATAATTGAGCCAATATAGCTATTTTCAGCATCGGAAATGAAAGGCAGATAATATGGTGTGGGAATGAATTTGATATTATATATTCTTTAAGTGTTTTTGAATAGCTATACTTAGACTTGCATGCCGAAATGGTGTCTTTTAGAGTATTCAATAACATGTATGATAATATTCAACTATAAAAAATGTTTTACTCATCTAGTAACAAACAAAAAAATGTTAGTGCTAAATTTTAACTAAGTATAAAGTCACTTTAAATAAACCCTCTTTGAAATTAATTTTATAGAATTTTTGATAAGTAATTAACACTTGACTAAAAATTGAAAATTAGTAGAAAACATTTACTGAAATATCTAGGCTGCCGACTTTTGATATGTACTCATACAGTTAATTTTCACAAATGTTTACACCTCTGATTAATCTTTAGTCTACAAAATGAAATAGTGAATAATGTTCAATCCAACCTTATAAGGAATGGCAATTATACGACCATCAAGTAGTAAAATATGTAAATGCTGGTCCGAGGACATCTGGCCAGCAGCATCTGAAATAATTAAACATGTAATGACAAATACAATTTATTGTGTTATTAACCAATTATGTTGAGCAAAATATGTTTTGGTGTATTTTATCACATTTTTAATATTTTCTTAATGCCATTTAAAAAATAATAATCCGTTTTGATAATTACTGCTTATGAATTATTTTTAATAAAGTATGCAGCTTATATGAGATATATGATAATAACATGTTTAAATAACCATCTGTACATTGACAAACAGGTTACAACACACACATTTTGTAAAATTGATTCTTAGTACTTTGATTACTTTACATATTAATAGGGCAATAACATTTAATAATAACATATAAAAATATTTTAAAATATTTAGAAAATATATTAAATTGTGAATCACTAACCCAATATATAATGAATATGATAGATATGTCATAGATAGTCAAGTTTGACCAATAAAGTCCATACATTTCTGATAAATTATTAATTAAAGGGAATAATACAGTACTTTCAAAAACATATTCTATAATTATACTATTATTAATTTGATTACATAAAATATATAGCTTGTTAAAAATGTTTTGATTAATTTTTAGTATCTGTTGCACCTAAAGATTACATTTATAAATCAATTTTGAATAATATTCTATGAAATATTGTGCTACTTAGATATATTGACACGGTCATCAATGTATGAAATTATTATTTATTAAATTTAACAGCATATATAACTTGTAAAATATTATTTATATCAAATTATGACTTTTAGAATAAATATATAGCAAAGAATTAGAGAAACTAAATCAAACTACCAATTTGGATAAAATGCTCTGAAGTGAAGTCATATTCTTAGTGATGAATTTATGAACATCAAATAAAAATGATAATAAATACAAAATCGAAATATCCAAGCGCTTAAAATTAAATGGTCATAAATAGGAAATATATTTGTGTCTATTAGTTATATAAGTATTCTGATTCATATTGTTATTAATAAAGAATGAAACCTTCTAGGTATTACTGTCTATGTAGCTATCTTTAGTAAAGGCATTGTTACCATATAACATGATTATATCTTACACACAAAATGATATACCAGGGTTGTGAACTACTTGAACAGTTTAACTAAATAAGAATTACAGCAAAATTGTTTAAATTCCTTACTTGTTTAATTTAAAATTAATAAGTAGGTAAATAACCAACCAGAGTATTTTTAAATATTTGATAAATTATAATAATAATACTTCACATTTATTCATATTAGGCATATAAAAGAAACTGAAAATGTTTGTGAACATGTAAACCAAAACTAAAAAATTCAGTAAATTTATGTTAATTTAGATAAACATGATCTACTAAAGAAGCTGTATTGGAAACAATATTTTACTTATTTATTAATGACTTACTTATTATTAATTAAAATTAACTGTTATTAAAAAAAATTAATTGATTTTTCCAACAATACCCTGTATAATCAATAGATATTTAATAATTACTATTATTTAATATTATTGACATTGATTATTAATATTATATTCAATAATTAGTATTAAATATATCAAGTATCAATATAATATCTATTAAGGTAAGTATAATAAAATTTTGTTATATATATTGTTGATGTTTTTCATAACTAATATATATAATTTTAGATACTTTTCTGAAAATATATAATAAAATCTAATTATTCTTATCTAATTATGATATATAATATACAATGATATATTTATGTATGTATATTTTTATATATACAAATAAACCATAATTCATTATGAAAATAGCCAAAAATAAATATTGTTAAATGTGTCATCAATGTATTGGAAATAACTAAAATAATATTTTTTAATGTCACTTTTTTTACTACTGTGTAAGTAAAGCATCGTTTTTTAAATAATTTGACTAAATAAAAGATATAATTATCATATTAATGTTACTGTTAATTGTATGTTATTAAGTTATAATTGCTGATGCTAGATTTATTGATTGGCAAGTTTTTGATTTTTAGTATACTATAATAAAATTATTTATGTACTTTATTAAACATTATATAATTATTAATAATTTAAATATTCAGCTGTATTATTCAACTATAAAATTTTAATAAATGGATAGCAATGAGTTTGAGTTTTGTTTTTCTTAAAATTTAAATATATATATATTATTGCCAATCATTGTGCACATTAAATTATAGTAAAGTAATAATGGTAAAGTTATTTAGGATCATGTAACTTTTATATATATTTTGATAAAAGTTTAAAGGCTAATAGTGTACATACAAATATATAAAATATAGTCTGAAATTTGAATAGAAATAAGTGCAAATTTCTGGAGTACTTACATAGAGTAAATATTTCAAAATCAGAACTGTTTACTCTATATACTTATTTTTCTGAACATTATATTAACAAAATTAAGTAAATATAGTCTTTGTTAGTGCTTTACTTAATATAGAATACTATTAAGAACAAAATGTGTGATGATATATTACAATTAAACACTTTAAATATATAACTTTTTTTATACAATATTTACCATGGATTATAATTTAAATTTAGACATTATAATTAATGGATATTTAATCTGTAAAATAATATTTATTATAAAAGAACACATCTATGTCAATAATATTAATAAAAAGGTTATATAGTATTTATTTATTATTAAAAATATATATTTAATTAATATATAACATATTTAAAAATTATTAATTGATAGTATCAAACTATACCATTTATAATATTTTTTTATATAAATTATTTTTTTATTTTAATGAGTTATTTATATTATTAGGCATATATAATTAATTAAATTATAAGGATGGTAAGAAAAGTAGAGATCTGTATTTGCCATTATTATTTAATAGCCTAATTATTTTTTTGATTTATGTGGGCATCCCAGATAGCTAGCTGGGATGTCTATATAAATCCAGCTTGTTTTATTATTTGACCTTGTGGTATTAATTAGTTGTTATATATATATATTGTTGGCATTATAACATTTTACATACTTAATAATAATGTTTTTATATAGTTAAGGTTAAATAATAAAATCACTGTTTGAATAAATTATTTTTGAAAGTTTTGATTTAGTAAATTTTGAAACACTTTAGATCTTTTGCAAGCCAAATATAAAAGTTTGTCTGTCCTAGTCATAATCATTATAAAGTCAATTAATAAAGTTTATAAAATAATGTATATTATAAACCTTTTTGTATATTAGAAGCTATATACTTTTAAAGTTAATTACTAGCTTATTACTTGCTATTATTGGTATTTTTTATGACGTTATATTTTTGTTATTAATTGGCCCAAGGATATAGATACTATATTTATATATTTTAGGCATATGGATACTGTCATGGTTACCATACCTGATATCTTTTAGGGTTATGGATACAGTCATGGATTATACTTTAAAAAAATATAAATATAAACAGATTTTTGTCATGATACTTTTTAGATAATAATTAAATTAGTTTGAAAGAGTAATAGTGGGGGAAATTACCATAATACTGATAAATTTATACAAAATAAAAGTACTCTAAATATAATAATAATAATGAATATTTGTAATATATAGTAATAAGGAATCAATAATTACTTGGAGAAAAATCAAAGAGATAAAAATTTATTTTTTAAATGCTAATATAAATGGTTTTAAAAAAAATTGAAAATATTAGTACTGTTTAAATTTATTATTTGATGAATGCTGCAATAACCTGCATTTAAATATATTTTTAAATGCTGGTTTAAATTAGATTTATATTTTACTATTAATAATTGTTGAAGATTATTTTCAGATCACGATACTAAGTAATAACCTGCTTTGTTGCATTATCCATTAATCTCTCTAAATGTTTTCTGTCATTGAGAAATTAGGAAATCATCTTATAATGTTGATATTTTTGCCTGTTGGTTAATTTTTTTAATTCAATTTCCTGATGGCTGATAGATAGAATTTTACTTTTTCTGAATTTTTTTAAAGCTTTTTCTTGGTTTCCCTTGTATAATTTAGCTTTAAGGCATGTATATCAGATACCAGTGGAAAGTAAGTCATTAGGAATAGATGCAGCATTTAATTAATTGCTTAACAAACCAGCATTTTAAAATTTATTTTTATTAAAAAATTTAGGATTTAAAACCATCAGATTAATAATAATATGTTAAACAGTAAACCCATCTAAAAAGAGTTCAAAACAATATCATTATATTTGTTGGTTAACTTTTTTAATTCAATTTCCTGATTAAAAGGTAGAATTTTACTTTTTGCAAATGGCTTTTTCTTACTCTTACTCTTTCTTGAGTTCCATTGTATATTTTAGCATTAAAGCATACATGTCGGATACCAGGGTAAGTAATTTATATGTGATAGGAATAGATACAGCATTTAATTAATTTCATATGTAGCGTTCCGTCCTTTTTAAAATATAAACCTTACAAACCAGCATTTTAAAATATTTTATTAATAAAAAATATATTTATTGTTTTAAATACATCAGATTAATATATTGAACAGTATATCCATCTAAACAGAGTTCAAAACAATTTCATTATATTTATATAAAGTGCAATAAACCACATTTCATACAGAATATATTCATAGAAATTAAATGACGGTGACTTACATATAGAAAATTATCAATTAAATTTTAAACATTCAAATATGGTTGATTTAAGCGCAAACTTCTAAAGCTGTCAACAAATAATTTTAATAGATTTAAACTATATTAATATAAAAGTAAAATAAATAGCGCTTGCTACAAAATAATTATAAATGATCCCAATTTTTTTAATTAAACTTCCTAGTCGTGCGGACTAAACGAATAATGTTATAGTGTTGTCTAAAATTATTACTTTAGTCCGCATGACTAGGAAGTGTACTCCGAAAACTATTTTACAGCAAGCGCTATTTCTTCTTATTTTATTTTGTCTAATGCTGCATAGGGATCAAGAATATTAGATTAACATAAATCCGGAATTAAATAAACGCAAATATTTTACCTTTACTACATAATCAGATGTGTATTGTCCATTAAAATATCAGCAAAACATAGAACATGGAAATGTTATAAATTATGGAATGTTATACAAATATTTATGTTCAAACAAACATATTTGGCTAAAAAAGATAATTAGCTCAGACCCTAAAACCCCCACGTCTCAGTCGCTTATATTGTTTATATTGTTGCCTTGCTTGTATCCGTATATATCTCTGTACCTGCTGTAAAACTAAAAAGTATGTTACAAATTGCATGTTTTAAAGAATACATTTTATACTAAATAATAATTATATTTATTAAAAACATTAATTAAATTTAGTAATTACTTCTAATAATTCACTTGCATGTATGCAATATGTATTTCAGGAAATTATACCTACAGAAAAAATTTTGAATCTGTATTTTGCATGTATTGATATCAAAGTATTTTATTATCAAATGTTAATATAATTATTAAATATTTCACATATTCACACAATTCCTTATATAGTTAGCATCTGACAGCTAGTCTTATTGCGTAAACTAATTATAGCCAAGCTAAGTAAAATTTAAATGAACCTATGTTTGTATTTTAAATATGAACTAATAAATATATTAACGCACATAGGAATATTTTTAACGGTTAAATAAAGTGCGAACGGTAAGCTTATAGTCGCTAATGTTTATTGTAATTTATATACTTTTTAAAATAATCCACCTATTTATTGAGATGTAAAATTGAGATCAATAAATGATTTATCATTACTTAATGCAATGACTTACATCAGTTTGATGTACATTATGTTTGTAGTTTAGAAATCGTACAAATCTTTAGAAATCGTACAAATCTTTAGAAATCGTACAAATCTTTAGAAATCGTACAAATCTTTAGAAATCGTACAAATCTTTAGAAATCGTATAAATCTTTATAAATCGTAAAAATTAGATAAACTAATTGTACAATTTAAGATTAATACTTCTGTTAAAATATTGATTAGTTTAATAGTGCATACAATACGTCTGTTGTCCTATACCTTTTGCCATTATATCGTAGTCGCCATCTATGCCATATATGGAGTTCTGAATTAATGACTTTGCATAATTACTTATTATGTCGATATTTTTGATACCAAGAAGTTGTTAGTTCTCACAATCGAACTTTTATTCCGCCTCTATTTCGTCCTTCTTTTTGATTTATCATTTGTTTTTCCGTCATGTTCTTTTCAAGCATCAGTCCTGATGTGATCTTTCCCAGAAATCATATGCGTTCATTATTTTATGAGGAGTCTGTAAAAGAATATTTTTTCAAATAAATTGATCCATTAGCTTTTTGTAAGGTTTTGTTATTGCCCACGATTCACATCTATATGAAGCTATAGATAATATGTGGTAGCAATTAAGGATTCTAAATATATTCTAAATCTACATTCTAGTAATTTGAAATTGATCCTCTTTCTTGCCATCTATTCAGTTAACAAATATATAAATTTAGTATTTTTTTATCAAAAGTCTAATATTTGTTTATAGTATTTAGCAATTTACTGTACAAAGAATAATTATTAAAAAAAAATAAAACATATAATTGAGTAAAATTTCGTTTACTGATATTTATAGGCCTACTTATATTTGATTGGAACATTCATATTGTGATATGCCCTGTAGCTTTAACCATATAGGGTACAAATAAATATGAGTTCCATTGTCGAAACATTGCAAAACATTTTCCTAATTGGAAAAAATGGTAGTTTCATGGAATAAAAGTTATTTCGAATGAAATAAATTCTTCAAAATTTGTATTGAGTCTATTACTACTGAAAACTTATAGTTACTGTCTGGTGCATTTTTAGAAGATTACTTTAGTTAACAACATAATTAATTATTTGAGTACGCTAACAAAACGAAAATAGTAAAAATTGTACTAATATATATAATATATATTTTTCGGTTATATATTGCCCTGGCTCTTTTACTTTCTAGTTTTGTGGTAACATAGTTTAGAAAGTTTATTGTTTAGTAGCTACTAGTTTTATTTGATTTTATATGACAGTGGTAGATCTTATTCATTCAATAATGTAATTAAATATATTTCAACAGTTTCGAAAAATACTAAACAATTAGAATGTATATATATATATGAATTAAGTTCTTTATTAGTGGTACTATAAAACACCACTACCAATCGTTTTACATAATATGTAATACAAAATATATAATAATTAAAATAATTACAATTATTATGTTATTATTAATAAAATGAAAGATTTTTTAATTTATAAGATTCATCCAAAATATCAATACGTTTTATAAATAACATATCTGCACTACTAAGTAAACACAACTAGTAGTATATGTTTGATTCAAGAAATACCGTGAAATATAGACGAATTTCAAACAGCATCGATCACTTCCATTTTGTGTACACAGTTTTGTAACACATTAAATAAAATGGAAAGTTAACTTACTAAAAATATTATTTTCGCATCGATTCGGAGCATAAAGCAATATATCGGTGATACCTTACGAAATATATTAAAACAATTTTGTTGGGATTTTATTATAATAGTGAATCAAAAATATTTTTAAAATTCTAATAACTAATTAAATTTTATAATCAATTGAAAAATATGTATTGTAATAAATAATTATTATTTAAAGTTTCCGTCTTTTTTATTGCAAAGTATTCTATTTATCAAAAAGTCTTTATTCCAGACTTCAAATCACATTCAATTATGGATAAAAATACTTTACATCATAACTAAATTATTTGATTTTTTAAAATATTGGATAGTGCTACACCTGAATTTACTATTGTTAGACATGAAAGTATCGATAACATCACGTTTGAGTAGTAAAACAATGTTAAATATAGTTAACTTAATGCTTATGTTGATTTTAAAAATTAGTTTATAACATTAAAAAGTAAAAAAAATTAAAACATATTCTCAATTAAAGTTTGTGCTTGTAAGGTATTGTGGTTTCAATTTTGTTCAACATTGAATTCCATACAAGGCGGAGTGATTTGCAAGGAAAGAAACAGCGGTCCTGTTTCTGTATTGGCTTGATGGAGAATCGGTAATGTAATGGATTGTTTGAAGATCACTATCTCATTTTTCAATAGAGAGCTGGAGCTGCTTCAATAAAAACCATTGTTGTTTGGAATGTGTGAAAATTTTCATCAGTAATGCACATTATACTGATTTGCTTTAAATTATCAATTTTCCTGATAAAATGAACAACCATTGCGAGAAGAGTAACTTGGTTACTGTTGTAGAATACAGAACTTACTTCGTTTTTTAACAATTTTCAAAATAAGGGAACACCAACATATTTGCATATCTAATACATTACATAGTTTATAATAACAACAACACACGATGGATGTTAACAGAAAATAGATACAAACGTTTTAAACTACTGTATTTCGTATAGGGTATCGATGGCTACTTTGATGGTTGATAACTCGAAATTGGAAGGATCTATAATAATATGTTTAAGACATTAAAGATTTAATATTACTTTTTAAAATAGTGGAATATTTCTTAATAATCTAATACAAAAAATGTTACACATAGTCAAAGTGCATTCGTAAAGTATCGCACTTTTCAAACTTCCAGTAATTATAAAACATGGTGTAATGAAATATAAAATGCAACAAATTAGCTATTTGTTCACTGTGTGATTTGCATTAATTAAAAATTAATAAAAAAAGTTTCTTTATACTGGAATCGACCATATATATATATAACATATTATATTATGCTGTGTTCTCTAACGCATACATACTTAATAAATGTGTCATCTCACATAAGCGAAAGATCTTATTTTAAAATTTGTTAACTATTGGATATACATTTTGAAAGAATATAATAACACATAAAAATAAGTTTGGGTCACCTAATAATTATTGCAGATTGTCTATACACGTTTAAACGTTATCTCGTCCAAAATAATCGTTCTTTCTGCTGACCTTAATCGCTTTACAAAGATTTATAAAAATCACAGAAAGCATGTTGGAAGACAAAGATAGTATGGGATTAAAAAATTTCAATCAAGAAAAAGAGCAGTAATTCTGAGGGAGGAAGAGGGCTAATAATATGAACAGTGGAGAAGGAGAAGACAATATATACAAATATTGTGTCCAAAGGGACAAGAAGAGACATCGGGGAATGTACAAGGGACACTGATAGAGCAAGATGATATGGGTATTCCAGGAACCACGAGAGGGAAAAGAGGGAGATGCCACAACATCATGAAGATGGTGTGAGAAGATTGGGAGGATATGGAATATTGAGGAAGGCAGAAATTGGTAAAAGGCACGAAGAGGCAAATAAGCTAAATAAAGAGAACATGAAAAGACATTTTAGGAACATATATAACCGTATAATTTGTATAGGTTTTATAGTTTCATAGGGCGTTTAATACTACTGCCAAAGGGAATGGTGCCAAAGGGAATGGTGCCAAATAACTTTGTAACCTCCATTATAGATTCGCATCTGAGGCGGTGAGCAGCTTATTTTTTATCATATTTGGAAGGTTACTTTTTCGTTACTACATTTAATGTGTTACTTATTATCAACGTCCTCTGGTATTGTTGTTTCTATTTATTGTTTAAGATTTTTTTAAATTAATACTATATAATATAACAACTGTTAATGCATAGAATTGCCGTTTTTATGAAATCAAATATATTGTATTTAATTAATAATGATAATATACACAAACTCATCTTGAAAACCATATACTTACATATTTACTAAATGCAGTACTTTTTATCCACGAGCTGTGTTATTAACCGTTTTTTATAATTAACTGTTACACATTTTAACTGTAAGTAAACTGCCATGTTGATTCGAAAAATAGAATTAAACGGAAGTAAAAAGAAATCAGGAGTTGTGAAAAATTCGTGATGCTAGAAATAGGATGCGGCTTGCGTGCGTATTAAATACCTTGTCTAACGGACATGCCTTGTAACGGGCATGGGAACAATGTTCACATAGCTTAAAGAGGCTCGCAAGCCATGATATGTTATGCCAAGCCAACAAAAAAACTCCTATGCTTTTTTAACAGTGTACACATTCCATTACGATTACTGAGTTCACCTGCTAAGGAGTCCGCTAGGTACGACTGACAAATGAATTTGTTATTATTTCTAGCATAATTGTATATAAAATTATCAAAACTGTACGTATATAAAATCTTGCATGGATAAAATAGTTATAGATAATAAAGTTTAGTTTTTCAAAAACCTTTATTAACGTTATTTTGCCGTATATTCTCATAAATATTGTCGAAGCTTATTAGAAAAGAATTAATTGAACGTGAATGATGACAATTGGCGCAAACGCATTCAAACGTAGTCGTAAAATTGTTCAGCAAGGTTTGGTATTGGAGCGAATGCATCAACTGCTTTCTGCAAGGATAACCGTCTGTGCGCGCCTATTAAGAGCTTCCTTCTCTATTTTTATTTCGAAAGAGTTCCCATATATACAAGGTTGTTTGCCGAAAGAAGAATTGTCATGACAACTCCAAAGCCAGCGATGCGATTCAGAAGTATCGTTACTGCTTGAGTTATGTATTACGTAAACATTAACGTATATGGGAACCATCAACAATTACCAAAAAACCAAAAATATAGTTATTTTTCTTGATTTATATTTAATTATTATATATATATATATATAAGCGCATGGCACCCATTATCCACCGTTTATCCACCATTATCCACCATTGTAGTTTTAGGAGAGTTGGTTGACCCCTGTAATTTCCGCGCGCGGCCAACACTTTTAAAGGTGGAAAATATCAATAATAAAACATTCTTTCAACAGGTGACAGATTGTTGCAACCATTATTATAGATGAAACTATGTTTGCATTCTTTAAATAAAAAAATATAATAAATAATAATAAAAAAATATAAATATAAATAAAATAGATATACTTATTGAGGAAAATAATTGTACATCTAGAAGTGTCATTCGAATAATATATGCATTATAAAGTTTATTAAGATATTAGGTTACTTCTATATATATAGCAATTTGGTTTTATTTTTTTGGATAGATGATTATACAGTATATTATCATCGACCGATAAATTGGCCTCAATAGTTTGATAAATGCTAGGGTTTCGATAATGCTTCTATTAATTGGATATAATTGGATACAATATGGATATTGTTGTTATGATATTAACTAATTAATAAACTAAATAACTAAATAACTAACTAATTAAAATAATTGACATACTTTCGAAGGAGCCATAACTATAATTATACAGGATGTACACGCTAACTATTTAGTCAGTAACCATTAATTATAATGATGAGGTGAGCAAAGTTTAGGACTATAAATAAAGTGTGGCTAATTCTGTGCGATTCTATGTTAAAATATATTTTTAAAAGATTTCTTGATTTTGATTGTTTATAGCATAAATATATGGATTGTTTGTATATTCTTATAGAGAAAGAAATGCATATCTATGGTTTATAGTATCCTATAGGACTATGAATACCACACCAGACGCATTGGGATTTATGATAAAACCATCATGTTTCTGTGATGATTTGGAAAATCGATAACTGTAGATGTCCATTCCCATGGTCGGCTGAGCCGAGGGGCAGGGGGGGCCATAGCCCCCTAACTTTTTAAATCTTATGAGGCGGCCTAAATAATTGAGGTGGGGGAGAGGGGGGGAAAATTGGAAGTCTGAGCCCCCCCCTTTTTTTACATCCTTCCGCTGGGGCTGATATATGTAACAGTATCATCCTAAAGTCTACGATAATGGAGAAGGAGAAGACAATATATACAAATATTGTGTCCAAAGGGACAAGAAGAAACATCGGGGAATGTACAAGGGACACTGATAGAGCAAGATGATATGGGTATTCCAGGAACCACGAGAGGGAAAAGAGG
>JAUZND010003667.1:0-12127 GCA_034780555.1 Coelogynopora nodosa
ACGCCGTTGGGGGGGGGGGTATAAGTATACCCAACTACCATGAATCTCGCGATCTGGAATCAGATACAAAAAGAATTGGGTCAGTTGGTTGCATTGATCAAACGTTACAGCATACATGTTTTCCCCCATAGTTTTCCTAAACTGGAGCTTATTACGTAATCAGGTCATAAAAATCATACCAATTGATTGATTTTTTTAAAAGCAAAATAGCTCTACAAGTCGTTTGGAGGTATATGTATACAAAATTTCAGCTTAATCGGATGATACGAAGTTTGTTTTTCTAGGGAGGATCTCCACGGAGCAAAGTCTATAAAGTATATCCACGGACGAAGGGCTAATAAAAGTGTTCCTCTTCTTTCAGTCACCCGCTTCTCCGACCTCTATCCTACCCTGTCCATCTATCTGCGCAAGGTGTGCGAAGATGAACCACATTTGATGCCTTTGGATCGATATCACAATAGCTTCCGGGCCATCGTTCCAGTTCTCGATGTGGTCATATGCAGTTTGGATGCAGAGAAGGCCATACTCGCCATTCAGTCAGGTGACTTACGTCTGATATTATTATTGTATAATCCACTATTTAACGAGTTAGGTTATCGTTCATGTCCAGTATTGGTACTGTAGTTGTACTAGGGTATCTTCTGTCTGCCTATCTCAACGTTGAATTGGTTAAAATCAATCAATTTAAGCCTACAATAGTTCCCAAATCAATACTTGATTCTGATTGTATTGTCTTGTAACTTATTATCCACTGATATAAATGACATTTATGTACAGTATAGGAAAAAGCTTTTCCAAAACTACGTAAAGATAAGTAAATAAAAATGGGTAAGAATAAAATATGTATGGAGTTATTTTGTCTGCATATACGAGTCATTAATTTATTATGTACAAATAGTTATTGTATCTTCTTGGTCCACATTGACGAAAAGCATGGACCCAATCTTCAACTTGTTCGGCGGAGTTCACCTCAAGATTGCAAACGAGTGTTTGACGATTCTATTCTTCCATTTGTGTGCAATTTGTCCCGTTAGCTTGTTGGAGCGCCGTGTGACATGCTGTTGTTGCATAACTCGATTCTGGCTTTATCCATTCTTTCGTCCGGCCGGGGTAGGCCATTTTAATATCGATATAGTTAGTGTCTTGTGAGCGATTTTTGTGGTTGACCGTACGTGCTATTACTTTGTAGCCCCTTTGAAGGGATCCTTTTACTAATACGGAAGCATCCTTGAGCAGGACTTGGCAGTATGTAAGGTGTGGAAGCGCAATACATTCACTAACAGCAATGCATCTTTCTACGTTAAATAACGTGTAGTTCTTTTTATAACCCTGACGGCTATAACTGCTCGTTTGGATGCTTCTATACAGTGTTATAGTCAGTCTAGATGTGGGTCGATGATGACACCTAAACTCTTTGTATAGTTGACGAATACTCAAGGCGATGGTTTCAGAATTTAACAGGAATTGTGTTCTCTCTACATTTGTGTGGAGTACCACAGCGAAGAAGCTGTATTTTCGTCAGTTGAACAGCAAACTTGTTCTGACATGCATATTTGTGACAGTTTGGCAGTTGACGTTCCCCAGGATATGATGGTGGTATTATCGGGAATTTTAATAATTAATTTTGTTATTGAAGTTAAATGTATGTGTTTTCCGATAAACTTATTTTTTCTATTAATGTTGCAAGTTTTAACTCCTAAAGTAATATCATCGACAAGAAAAAAATTTCAGGGGGTTTAAAATAGTTCAATAATAACACAATTTTCTCTAGTATGTTAAAATATGTTATTTATTATAATTTTTAGGTTGGTAAAAGTATTTTAGCCACTGAGTAAAAAATATCAGGGTCATACATTACATCATTCAATCAAAAACTTAATTTCTCTTAAAAATTGACATACCCCCCTCCACAGACTAAGGGTTAATCAGATTTCATTATTCCCTTTACTCGGCTTCTAGTTAGAAGGAACTGGTCACATTGATCGTTCTACCTGATTTCTTAGTTTGTCTTTGTAATATAAGAAAGCAATCTCAATCTCTGTTAATCAATTTAAATTTGGGACTCATTATTTTCATAATGTAAAATTGTTTACTTTTTCTTTTCATTATAGATTTCTCATATTGATCATGTAATATAGTCTACTGACGATAATCATTTTTTAATGTCTCTGGACCTCCTTAATATAACAGAACAATAGGAAAATATAATCCACGTACGTTATATACGTTATTTCATCCTATTGATTAGTTTATAGATCTTTTATATTTTCATCTTATTGTTTTTGATTTTTGTAAAATCACTTTAATTTAACCAGATTTATTAACTTAAATGTATTCAAATAAATTTGTTTTTCATTACTTCATATCTTTTATAAAATTGTTGCGGTTACTTGTTATTGAAATTCTTTGAAAAAGCGCTACCGGCTTGAAATACTTGCGCTACAAACTAGTTGACGAGATCTTCTAATGCCACCATTTCAGAGGAGCAGGTGGTGCCCTGTCTTGTCGGTGTTTGTCTGGCGGCGAGTCTGCAGCCTCATCTGAGCCAGATGGAAGCAATCATCCGGGATCTGGCCATTTTCTTCAAGGATCTTCTGCAGGTTACACACAAATACGTAAGCGCTGCTGATCTGGTGGTTTGACGTCGTTCGTTCTTGGACTGACTGATTTCATTGCTCTGATCTATAGTAGGGTAGTGTGTCATTATTATTGGTACTAAATAAGAAAAGAAGACGGAAGTGCATATTAATTTGTCACATTTCATGTAAAGAAAATATATTTTAACATGTTCTTAGCAGATTATACAGTACATACATATATTATTTAAACCACTATCAGGGATGCAGCCCTGTGACTGTTTCTCAAATTCCTCAAATTTGAACATAATAATAATAAGAAGAAAAATGCATTATTCGCATATGCAGACTTGCCAAGTGTTTCGATATTTGATTCGATTTTTACTGTCCCGATATTATAGCAAATGTTCCGATAATTTAAAATCTGACTGTTAATAATTTTGACATGCCATTTCTGTCATCTTCATGCTGTAAAGTTCCACGCTTCGCTCGATTACATTTTACACGGTTCTTATACATTGTATATAGCCAATCCAAGCCTTTTAGACGCATTCTTAGCTATAAAATACAATAATGTTCAACGCTAAACGCTGATTTATAGACTCTACTGCTCGCCTCGCCATACGTCACCCTATCTTTATATGACATGTTGCTTTAGTCGTTTTCTCATAATAACCTGTTATTATGTGTGAACATTAGTCGTTTTTCGACAGAATATGTTTTGTTTTCTGTGAGGGACATAATGATATTATATTATGTGCATATAGGAAGTTTAGAAAAGTATATTTGATGGGAGGTGCACCGTGCTCCAAACATGAATCTAATGGTATATTTTTGTAATGTCGAGGCCGGCCGGGTGAGCGTAATAAACAAGTTTTTGACAGATAGCACAATAATTTCGCCGTCGGTTCTTT
This sequence comes from Coelogynopora nodosa, assembly GCA_034780555.1. Lineage (NCBI taxonomy): Eukaryota > Metazoa > Platyhelminthes > Proseriata > Coelogynoporidae > Coelogynopora > Coelogynopora nodosa. The sequence goes on from JAUZND010003667.1 coordinate 3,491, forward strand.
GTGTTATGTTGTTTTTTTCAAATATACATTTATCTGCTTGAAGACAAATCCCCCCTCGTTCAAATCCCCGACAACGTTCCAAAAAATTCGAAATGGAGCGTTATTACCTTATCGGAACCTAATCACTAATTGCCAATTAGCCCATATTCTGAAAGTCTTTTTTTATAAAAATTAAATATAGTTTCACCGTTGGTATTAAGAGTAACTAAAAAATCAAAAAGATTAAGACAGTTATCTGAGTTTGCATGTTCGATATTAAATTTGATTCTTTTGTTTTATTGGTTAACCCTTCGTACGTGGACATATTTTGTGGGGTTTTGCTATTTGAAGGGGTAAGGGGTTATTTTACTCCCTCCCCTGGAAAAATAAACTTCCTATCATCTGATTAAGCTGAAATTTGGTATATAGATTACTTTTAAAGACTTGTCGAGCTATGTTTATTTTCAAAAAAAATAATCGATTGGTATTATTTGTTATCTTACGTCGTAAACTCCAGTTAGTAAAATAAGCATATATGCTATATATTGACCTACATATATATGCTATAACTTTTGACCAGTGCAACCAATTGACTTGATTATTTTTGCATTTGATTCCTCAGATCACGAGATCTATATGTGTTGATATATTTTAATAATTATACTACTTATATATAAGCTATAAGTAGTATAAATGCTATTTGAGTATAATTTTAATTTGCTGGTTATTATAATAAATAATTTTATTATTCAAGTTAAATGGATATAATTTACGATGAACTCATTTTTTCTATTAATGTTGCAAGTTTTAGCTCCTAATATAATCGGCAAGTATGAAAACCCAGGGAGTATAAAATAGATCAATAATAACACAATTTTTTCCGGTATGTAAAATTTTTCTACATTATATTTGTTATATTTTTTAGTTAGATAAAAGTATTTTAGCCACTGAGTAAAAAAATCAGGGTCATACATTACATAGTTCAATCAAAAACTTAATTTCTTTAAAAAAATTGGCTTTCTACACCCCCCCCCCCCCATCAACTTCCGCGGTTAACCACTTTCTCCCAACTCCTGTCAGTTGGAGAGTCCCCACGGCAGTCAGGAGACAATCCGCTGGTTGCCAGCTCTCAATCTGCACTCCCCTTTCGAGCATATCCAGGCCTTCCTACACGCCGTGTTTAACCAGTCCTCTGAGAGTCGGTTCTTCCTGGAGGATCTCTGCTGTCGTCTCGACCTGGACAATATTCGACAGGCGCTTCGTGTCTGTAACGGGAACTTCGAGGGATAACCTCTTTGGTCGCCCTCCATTAAGCAGCGATGTTACTTACCGATATATTTCAGAATAGGACGGGTTGGTTGGTGTTTTCACTTTACTTGCAATTAAAGATGTATTTGTGTTTTCCATGTTCAACGGTACATACAACGGTACAACTGTGTATTATTTACTTATGCGATATCAGATTTGATGAATATCTGCCTATATTATTGCTTTTGTACGGTTTATTGACTGTACGGTCATTTAGGTCATTTTTGTACAACTGGCATTTAACATTAAGTTAACTCATATTGGTTAATCTGTCCCCAATTGCTAAAAACATAATATGTTATACTTTATAATTTATGTCCAATTAAAACAGTATTATTTTCTTTTAGTAATATAGTACACTACCTTTTTCCTTAACTGTAAATAACCAATGAAGCTTATCACCTCATATACAGAATATACTATTGAAAGTCATATATGCTAATGCAAAGTGTGTTGAAAGTAGGTACACACTTCACGAAAAAGCAGTCACGACACTTGTATTAATTTTTATCGTTTTTTGATTTGTTTATTCTTTCATATTTTGCGAGCATTTTTCTTACAGAGGGTTATTTATATTTTCCATCACTATGCAAGTGTTTTATTGTCACGGATGTTACTGTGTCGTGTCACCAAACTGACACAGCGTCACATAGTCTCTAATTCGTGTTGTCATTGTTATTGTATAGATTTATATAAGTTCTACAGTTAACATCGCTTAGTTGCAAAATAAGCAAACTGTATTATATGATATAGTTGCTCATTACTATACTTTCAATTACTTTAAAAAAGTAATTTTTATACTCTATGGACTATTTTTGAACTATTTTGTATAAACACTCCCATATTTAAAGTTGTATTATAGCTTGTTGGTTTTTCTGTACAACATTATATTTGCATATTCTGTTCAAACTAATCTAAATAATCTAATCAAACGCAATACTTATTTTGTATATAATTAATTAAGTTATTAAATGTAACGTGGTTAATTGTTTCTTTGTCATTACTTTTAGTTTAGTATTATCGCTCTGTAACATGATTAGTGTTTAATTTATAATATTGTGTGTTGTGTATATACATACTTGTCATAATAATATTATAACATTTTACTTGACTTTAAACAGAACCTGGTAAATGTTTGAATGATATAACTGTAATATATATATATATATAGCTGTTAGTGATGTAACCATGTATACATCAAGTAAAACCGTTTTTTTGTTTCTAACTTGATTCTGAATTTACAGAGAAATTAATGTTTTGCATTTTTGTAACTTGATTAAAATCTGTTCGATTATAATATTATCCTACCGGTGTTCTTCTCCTCCTCATTTCTGTATAAGATTTGCAGAACGCGTGTTGCAATAACGTATTGTACAGATTATGAAATATAGATAACTTTTATTATTATGATATATTGAATTCTTACACGATTAATTCATAACATTTTGATTTTCAAAAACGTAATTTTGCAATTTTAATATTTGTCAATCCAGTTTCCTTTCCTTTCCTGTAATACTATATAATATAATAATACTATTTCTTATATTTATTGCATTATATATTATAATCTTTGTCGATGACCTTTTGATCCTGATAGTTTGAATATAGATGTATACGCTATACACACATTGTTTATTTGTCAATTTTAAAGTCAAATTTATCATGAGAATCGAGGGACTCTGATTCACCGCTTGTAACTGGAGTAATTTATGCGTTATGTTACCACATAAACATTAGTCTGTTTTCAGAATTGTTAGTAGCTTGGTTAAGTTGCGCTATATAGACATCTCTAATGTTTGTTTGAGAATTTAGATATTATTTTTGCTTAAGAATGATTGTGGATAGAAACTTTGTTCTATATTATAATATAGGATTTTTTTAACTTATTAGCAAAATATGTGTTGGGGATACAATTCTGCTGATGCTAATTTAAAATTTAATTGCTAAACCAATAAATTGTTGAAATATTGAACGATCCTTTCTTTTTTATAATAAACGGTTACTAAATAAATATAGATAGGTATACATTGATTTACTAATGAATTTTTGATTATGTTTGATATATTGTTTTGATTCAGTTTAATTTTCTGGGAGTCTATTTTTAACTTTTGAAAAATCTACGATTTGGGGGGCTGGAAATATTTCAGTATTGGAATAATCATTTTGTATTCAACTGGAACGACCAGGTATATTCGACATTTTCCAAAAATGGAGGTGAGGAAGATATCGAAGGATAAAAAAGTTAAATCCTTTTATCCTTCCTGTTCGTTAAAAATATATACTTAATTAAACATAATATTCGAATACCTAATAAATTGTTTTATATATTTATAATAAATCACGGACAATCATTTATAGAAAAGAAATTGAACTATTATTTTAAAATATCGGAAGTAAAAATTTTATTAAAAATAAGGGGGCCTAATATTAAATATTTTTATAAAATAATTAATATCTTGATGTATTAATTAGCGGGTGTTAAATTACAGTAATTTGTTAAAAAAAACGTTGCACACGAATTTTTTTTCTTTTCGACATAAAGCATGATTTTATTTATACCATCTGTCTCAATTTTTATACCAAACATTATTAAAATACAATTATTATTATTATCAAACATACAAGAAATACTTCGATAACGTACATACTAATAAACATTATAACTATAGGTAGATCGGTGCATTTTTCAGACACATGGAACGCAGATTCCACAAATCGTCTTTTTTTCACAAGAATTTGTAGAATGATTTAATTTGCACAATTAGCTATTTTTTCACCTACGTCAAATTGCTTTTAAATGTAGAAAATTGAGATAAAATCATTTATTAATTGTAAATAAATAAGTTAAACCGTTTTTGCACAAATATTACTTTTGCGAGATATTATTGGTGGATAAATATATAATCGATTGCTAATATAATAAACTAGTAATTGAGTTAAATAAAATAAGTTGCATATATATTAATTAACGCGTTATACAATATTAAGATTACATATATTAAACATGTGTTTAATCATGTATCACATCATTTCTGCAAGTAGCTATGTTTTGAATAAATGTGATTTGATTTGCAAAATATAAATGACTACACTTACATGCATGGACTGCCCATCACATAATGTATTATATAATTATTAATTTTTTAATGTGTTCTTCGCTGCGTTTTACAGAAATAAGTAATTTACTTACACTTGTTAAATTAATCATTTATATATTGAATTCATCCACTTGTGATTATTTCTCAATGAAATACGTTTTGATATCCTATCATGTTATTGAAAAGTCAGTTTTGTACAATAATAAATCATATATAGGTATTACTTTTGTTTCATGCAATATTTGTTTTCAAAACAATATTTCGTGACTCTGTTATATGTTCATTTAGGTTTTGCTGTTATGTCCGTCGTATTTCAAAATAAAACGGACGTAACATCTTTAATTTTTTAAAGTAAAATTTAAAAAATATAATTAAAACAATCGACACTGTTTCTTACACCTTCACGATTTGTGGCGGTTACATGAGTCATGTAACTGAAATGTGGATTAATATTTTATACATCTAGTAATCACATTTTGGGTTTCGTTAATGTGATCTATTTATAGTGTACCGTAGGTTAACCGTTATTATTATCGCTGTTGATTAGATGCTAATTTTAATATTGTTTAAAAATAAAATGGGAGAGAGTGAACATATTGCATTCGTTAAATGGAATTATGCTGTTTGAACATAATTTTTGATATTAAAAAAATAATAAGCTAGAATATCTCGTGTAAAGAATAAACCGTTTGTGCTCGAATACTGTGTTCTAATAATATTTAATCAATTATTTTCAATTCTATTTTTTTATTTCTCCTGATGAAAAAAACACTACAACAAAATCATTTACATAGCTTTCTAAATTAGCTAAATGTGCTAAAAGTTTACGAAATGTAAGTTTCGACCGTCACTTCCCAAACAAGAAATATTTCTGCATTGTATAAAACGACTACAATTAGCTTATATCCCAGATCAGCACGATAATAAATTCATACGTAATCATAAAAATGTAGTAGAACGGTATATATTTTACCTTCATATTTCAAACACTAAATTAGAAAATATATGTTAGTAATAATTGTTAAAAAAGATTAATTTTGATAATCAAATCAACAATTTTCAAGATATTTAATACAATTTCAGTTTAAACTTGTATAATATAGGCTAATTTAATTAATAAAACGACAAGTCTCTCATATAGATTATTTATACAAATATATAATACAGCAAGCAAACCAAACAAATGTGACTAATGCAACAAAGTCTAAATATAGTATATACAAATAAATTAATGAATAATACTGTATATTAGTTAGTGAAGATGGAATAATTATATACTCATATAAGTGTCATCGATCTAATAGAAAGTAACTAACAGAAAAAAGTTAAATTCTATTCTGATAAATATATTCAAAAGTGATTTTTTAAATAATATTATGATATAATAACTTAACAATAATAGTCCAGAACACCCTAAAAGGCATGACGTTTAAATCCGCTACAAAGTTACATAACATTTCCAAATAACATATATGAACGAATACCCTTACGATTCTTTCATTCAATGTAAAAATATTCATTTATGTCAACACCACCGTTTAACAAAACAATCAGACAAAAGATAAGTTTTTTAAAAATCTTTTTGTTAATAACTTATTCTATTTTTTTTGGTAGCTACACGTTCCAACAATTACGACGCCATGTAACCTTACAGTAGAACAATATTAACTTTCTTCAATTTTTCCATTTCAGATATTTTTTGTTAATTTAGAGAAATAATTATCAATAATTAATTATTTAATTCATTGTACCAAAAAGAAATGCACAGAAGGCTATTGTATTTCTTTTCTAAGTAGTTCAGAAAACTAAAATAGATCCACGAATGGAAATGTAGATATATTATACATAATCTTTATTCACATTCAATGAAGATATGTAAGAAAAGAATTCATCCTGATAAAACACTGGTTTTCTATATTTAGTGTGACTTTACACTATTCCCAAAAAATATCGATGAAAAATAATGTACTAAATATTCAAAAATATTCCAATAATAAAATATAACAATTATGATTTGAGTGTGGAGTGTGAAGAAATTGTTAAAGCATAATGCATATTTAAAAAAGCTAATTTGATTCTGTTTCAAATATTACATCAAACATTAAAACCAGTATTAGGTAAATATAGTCCAATCCCTATTGGTTATAGCTGTTCTATGGAGAATGTCACCTTGGGCATTCTGTATTTATAACAATTTTAATAGGTTACTCACAAAATAAAAACAATAACTGTCTTTGAAATGAATACGAAAATACAATTAGTTTTATAAATATCACTTATACCAAAGATATAGTTTAGGATATCATAATAGATTCAATAATACAGACTCAATAATATACAATAGATTCAACAATAAAGAATAAATTCAACATATAATCTATAAAGATTAATTCATGTCGTCTTCAGGTCAGCAGATTATAGAAAAGGCATATTCAAGTAATGGTCAAACGCCTGAAAATGGAAATGAAAATTAGGATAGCATAATGAATTGTACGGTATAAGACTTAACAAAACAACAAAACATAAAGCAATATTAACTAATGAAGTAGCCTACCTCAAAAATACATGCATTAACTAGGTAATTGAATATAATTCGAATACAGATTAGTTTTAATCATAGAGTAAGAAATACAGATAAAGAGATTTGACTCTTATATTGATCTGTTGCAGTTCAATACAACTAACTTCTTATTCGAAAGCTTTCGCAAAATAATGATTTGAAAACTGACAGCAGTAAAATAGTCAATGTATTAAAATAGTTTTAGATTACAATTATATAAATTATATTTTATAGACAACTTATACATGTTAAAATTGTATGAATATATTAGGAACTCTTAAAATCAATTTAATAAAAAATATTTAACACTACTATTTTGTTACCCATTTACATTACATTTATTAAAATAAGACGATTTTCTATTGACGAAAATTGATTACACAATGTATATGAAATCGATGAGTCAAATCTCTATATATTTCTTAGTCTATTTTATTAATATTTCACCGAAAAACACATTAGTTTGATATCAAATATGCAATATTACATTACATCTTAATATTTTTGTCGCTACGTCATATAAAATATTTATAAAAGTATAGTGGAGATAAATATTATTTCATCTGATAAAATCTGAATATATAACCTAAACAACGGAATAACCTATATAACCTGAATAACAAAAGAAAATAATGTATAATTAATTTTCATTTAACACGTTTATTCAAGGCATATTAATTAAATTAATTATTTCACAATATTTAAATATAACACTGTATGTTTTTGTCATAAATATTAAGGTTAGTCTATATTTTTTATTTAAAACAAGACGGAAATAAGTAGTTTTTTTCTTTAACCATTTTTTATTCATTTAGTCTGATAGTTTCTAGTGAAAATAACTTTACAATTTAATATTGTTATGCCTAAATCAACCGCATACGTAGATATAAGCACGCACAAGTCTACGATCTTGTATCCTAAATATACAAACATCTGTTTCACTTTCGATATTATCAAAACTGTAATAGTTCAATATGAATGTAATAAAGCAGTGTCAATTTAGTGAATTAGTTATCGAACAATTTTGTACATATATACTTAAAAGTTATTAAAATGTTTCCAATTTATTACACGAAAACCTCACAGCATACATATATAAATGTCAGTAAACAATATAAATTATGTATAAATCAACCAAGCGCAATACCATGAGCTATCGCATAGTACCAATCAGAACTCTATTCAAGGCGCACACAAACGCACACACAGAAAACCAAAAGTGTTGTCATTACTTATACAGTGTCCACACGGGCTCGACTGAAGAGCATGAGGGATTAGAGAATATACCTGGTTAGAGAACAGATCCAGATACATAACTGAAATAACCTTCGCATCATATATTTATTTTATAATATAAAAAAGTTGTTATCTAGATAAATGTGTCTAAGGTATAAATAACAGCTTCAGTTTCGATCTTCAATATTAATTGTTGTACATCTTAGATACGTACTTATACGTGCGTAAACTTATTAATTATACTATTACGTTACGAAGAGTCTGTGAAAAAATGAGAGAATAAACAAAAAAGTAAAACATTATAATTTACTTCTGAATTAATTTTTTTTAAATAAACCATAAGCGTTAATGTACATCATTTTAATATATATTATTTGAATATCAGCCAGTAGATCGAAGCAAGTTTCGACTCAACCCGAGGGAAAAAACTACGACTGAGGTTTTTTGACAAGATCG
>JAUZND010003668.1:0-12127 GCA_034780555.1 Coelogynopora nodosa
CCCCCCCCCCCCCCCACAATCTCACCCCTCCTCCTCCAACCTCTTTCTTCAATGTGAAATTCACCTCCAATCACCAGATAATGTTATTGATTTTTAACAAATGAAAAATGAAGCAATAAAATGATGGTTACTATAAAGAATAACTATCCCTACTACGGAAATCATCTGTTTTCAATGTATTGCAATATATACGTTCTTTAAGAACTAGTACTAGTAATCCTTTTCTGATCTTAAAAATTGATATTTAGTGAGCCAATAAATCTCTCAATTAAATCTAAATCGATTTATCAATAGTGATTGAAATCCACAACTAATATAATATAATTCAAGTTATCAATTTCCAGTTCAATCTCATTTATTCTCTTCGATAATCTCTCCCCCCCCCGCCCTTCCCCACTCCTCTCCACATTGCTTTGGTGTGCGGGTGTATGTATATTGCTATTATACATTTTACATTGCTAATTACCAGTTCACACCAAACGCGACCGAGAAGATGGAGCATTTTTTTTCGCGCGGTAATATAATTAATTGATAATTTTGTTATTGTACACCTCGCTCCAACGTTTGTAAATAACTTGTTAATAGTTTAAATTGAGTTGTTTCCTGATACGGTTCTTTGTGCCTTTGTGTTCAATAGAAAACAATTTGTTTCCTACAGTTTTAAATAAATTATTTGTTTTACGACGACTTCCATATTTTAATTGATGGTGATTTTGAAATATTTATTTGTAACCATCTGTGTAATGAGTTATATTGAAAAATGCTTTACCAAAACTTTTACTAAAACAAATTTACATTTTATTAAAATATTGTTTTCCCTTCGCGGCGTGTCTGGTGTTAGTGGGCCTTTACGTATATTTACCCGCTCTATATACGGTGTTTGGTTGGTTTTCATTTGACTTTTTAACCTTTTGATTACATATTCACCATCAATATACTTCTGTTAACTATAATTAGAGCTGCCTTATAATAACAGAATAATACAACGGCTCTGCTAATCTGAGTGCGTGTTGTACATCCGATTCAGAAAAAGTACCGACCCTTCAGTTGTGACCTTTCAGTGATCGGAGCACAGCTAGACACAATATACTGCTCTCTGCAGGTTTGATTAGACTAAGTGTGTCATGTAATGGAAGACTGTAATTGGATAGCATGATACTGTAATGGCATCTTTTGTACATTTGAGGGTAGTCTCAGCCTCGACAGTTTTCTCATTAGGTGTTCGAAATAAATATTGAAAAAGGGACGCTAACGCAAATAGCGTACATCAATATAATTATAAATTAATTAATTTTATGTCTACTTTCACTTTGAATGCCTGTTTTTGATATATTCATGAGTGACCAGTCATAGCCGTATAGACTGATGTCCCTTTAGTTTGCTAATGCCTTTATTTAGTATGTAAGGATCCCTCCAAAATCAAATGACCTTTAGTTTATGTATATTAGGTGTCTTTTCACATACTACGTAGATATTTTTTGTTTTAATTTGTGTTCTGCAAAAGAAGCGCTCAATTATACATCATATCCTTATAAGCATTCACAAGAGGCCAACTATATATCAAAGTATTTAGTTTTTGACAAAATATGGGTTTGAGGAGGAGTTGTTTCATCCAACGTCCTCCCCCTATCATTATGTGCGAAACTACCTTTAATTGACTTGTTACTATATTGTAATAGCGATACAATTCGCCAAAACAATTGTAGTTTCAACAATACTCTATTTATTATATTTCTCTTACATAGCAATATTGTTACATTTTTAACAATGGCTTAATAATGATTACCACTGAATTAACCATACATCCTTTAATATACCTAAGCTATATTAGCCCATAAATACTAACTTATTCGTATCGTTATTTAAAACACGGAATTTGCCTTTCACATTCATCGTGGAGCAGAGCAATTATTGCAATGTGGTACTTTTCTCACGATACCAGTCAGCTGCGTGCCTAGCTGCGCCGGCGTAATTATATAATATTCATTGACGTCATTTAAATGAACGGTCACGTGAGTAAGAAATCGATAAATGTTCTGCTTGATATTATTATAACTTAGAAGAGGATGTGTATATTTGCAGCTTATGTGGCTTATCTATAATAGGAAAGGCTAGAAAATAGTATTATGAACCGTGGTGTATGTGTAGATTATCATTAATTAATGTTAATAAATTAAATTAATTACAAGTTTATAAAAATATAAATTTAAAAATACGCAACCAATTTGTAACTTCTATTTACCGTGAATTACTGTAAATAATAATTAATAATCATCTATGATTTGCTTTGAGCAATACTTAGTTTGCATATTTGATAATACTTAGTAAATTACTACATGGATAATAAATGAAAGACAGTAGGTTATTTATAATATCAATAAGATATTTTATCTTCTAAAAGTTCTCAAAGAGACATCTTCTTCAGTAGCTGTTAATGGCTACGCCTGTAATATGCCTCGAATCATGACTCTGACCGGGCTGCACTAACCCTGTGCTAGGGAATATTTCCTGAATCAAATAACGCGATATATAGGGACAAATTGAATGTCTTAGAAATTAAAAATATGTAAATCCTCTTGAATTATGTGGCAGAATTGTGGTGAATCTCTTGAATTGAGTGTGTAGGCCTACACCACTTAAGCACACGGTCCAATATGGCAGCTTATCTAGTGCGACAGGGGTCCTTTCGTTCTTCCCCGCATCTTAGAGAAATCAATGATATTATTATAGCTGCGAAGATCACGTGCAGTCATGTTTGGGAGGAAGGATTGCTGCACTTGGCATGACGGCCAGCACAGCTGTCTCACAGTAACGTCTGGCCGAGTTGTCGTGATTAGGGGGGTCTATTTCTCATCTCTACAATTCACTGTAGAGCGTTTACAATAGTTCTGTTTCTCATAAAAATTGTAGTTCTATTTAATTGTAGACTTTATTTTTCTCATCATTACAATGATTTTTATTTAGTATATGGAATTCCCCCTTTGTATTTATATTATATTCTACCTAAGTAAATCCACATGTAATGTTATCTTATCTTTAATACGTCTCTATTAGGCACGTTTCTCTATCATGTATGTTTCTTCGGTTAGTGATGAGGATGAACTTAGCCTAAAATGTGTTCAACTTACGTCGGCCCGAGTGTATATAATCCTTCCCGGTTTAATTCCTCTTGAACAACATTTTCGCCATATTTCCTCCCAAACAGCATGTTTTGCCTCTCGCGTTATAACGGCCGAAAAAGATCCAAAAAGTACTAACTTGTTCTCCTTAATAAGGTCTAACAAAAATAATTTGTCAGTGGTTTGCATAGTTATATTATACCTACAGATGATTATAGATAAGTGAAGATTCCGAGAATTTTAATAATGATGCATCAATAAGTGAAAAGAGATCGATAAATCACGATTCCAAGAATTACACAAATTGTTCATAGGTCGTCAATTTACTTCCCCTTCAATTCAGCTACAATCTTTGGGCCAATCATAAAGCGGTAAAACTAAAATAACCCTCAAACTATCAATACATTTGACAATTAATTGTTGAATATACAACATTTGGTATGTGGATGAGAATCATAAAAATGTATACTTGTATTACAATTGTAATGTAATTACAATTGTAACATTGTAGAGATGAGAAATAGGCCTCAGATCCAATCCGAGTACAGCACAGTTCAGCTCCACTGAGTAGATAAAAATATACTGTTTTAGACTGGATGGTCATTAACCCGTTGGTTACATAGACACGGGTATTTTTTAGTGGTAATTTGACTGTAACCTTGTCTCGTTCGTCACCTGCTTAGTTGCCCGTTTATTGACAAGACTGCGGTCCAATGTATAATATATATACATATGCCAAACAGTTACTCCATTAGTTCCCCTGGCATCGTGGACAGTTTTCTATTTCTGCCCTGCTGTTATTCTGTATAGTTATGCCACAATAGCAGCAGCTGTATAGCCTATATGATTTAGAAAGTCAGATTACAATAATTTCTATATTATTTAGAACTATAAAGGCTCGTGTTTGCTAACTGTCAACTGGCTTTAGAGGCTGTATTATAGAGGCTGGCCATCCTAGTAAGGTATAGTTGAAATCAACAAAGCAAAAAATGCGTGCGTCGCATATCGTTATGATTGTGTACCTTTTAATAGTAACATTTATTATTGTACAATGTAGGACATATTTTTGATGAAAATTAAAAAAAAACAATTGAGTTAACTCTATCTAGACCAATATAATATAGTTCTTTTAGAGTTTGTATATTTATCAGATAAACTGGCTTACTTCATGTTAAATTTATACATATTGATTTGAGTCAAGCACACTGGTTGTCCGATATTCCGATTAAAGGAATCTTTAGAAGCTGATACATGAATACGTCAACTGATAATTTAAATGAAAGAGAAAGCAAGGCCCTGTTTTGGACCTATGGCAATGTTTATCTCAATGATAATGCTTAGTAAATAACAAGATATGCACCACTCTAAAGCTGTTATTCGGATAGGTATATACAGTTCATAGGAAAAAAATTACAACAAATAAAGCTTTCCTTATATAAACGTTTTGTAGAGTGTTAAGTTACAGTTTTTTATTTAAAACTTTGTGACATAGGTGCCATGACAACGCTTGTAAACATCATTGTTTATTACCATGATTTCATTTATAGTATCCTTGTATAGTTTTTCCCCCTTGTTTTCTATATTATAAAATATCTGAAAAGGAGAGGATCCAGAATGTGTGTCTTATTAAGGCTCTGGCAAATAAAATATTAGTATTTAATGAAATGAAGTTTTTACCGGGCATTTTCTGTTACAAATAACGTTAATTATGTTGTACAATAAACTGTGTGATAATATTCTTAATAACTGAGCTCATGGTATAAGCTGCACAATGGAATTAAGTTTTACTTTGTGTGTATTACAAAATACTCCTGCCTGCTGCTATTATGCTTCTATAGTAATAGACTATAATCAATTGATTCAACGCGTGGGTGTTCTGTACATGTTGCTATCAATCATGGCCACTGGAAGGATCAACTCCAGGCTTGGGGACTTGAGCTTTAATACATTACGCACACTGTGAATGGGGCAATTGCTCTCAGACGTTATAGGGGAAGATCAGCCACACTCGGATCAGAGCTGCTGTGAGTGAACAATCTCTGTGAATGCGTGTTAGTAAGTTGTGTGTGCAGCCATTCACTGGCGAGAGAGCGCGAGCCGAGGCTGCATTATAGTCCACTATCGATCTTCTTGAGGTTACGTGTCGACGCCACGCGTGTGTAAGTAACTCCACAAACAGCCAGCTACTATTTCCTGCCCTATAGTTACACATGACATGTGTGGTGGTGGTGGCTGGTACTGTAGTGAGCGGTAGTAAGTTGTGGACGGGCTAGGCTATGTGTGTGGTGGCTGTGTGCTGCAGAGGCAGTTGCTATTTCCGGTATATGCCGTGTTGTTGGTTGACCGAATATTTCCCCTGCCTGTTTTAGCAACAGAAATCCGGGTTTTTCTTCGTATATATTATGATGTGTTGGGACTATTGGTTTTATCAAAGCTCCTTGGGTTTATCACAAAGCTGGCTTGGCTCGTCTACTGACCACTACCATACACGGCTGATCATATTGCTCTTCATCACCAATCTCTTCTCTACTTGACTTGACGCTAGTATACTATATACACACATCTATATATTATGATGATGTATAGTTTGTTAGTTTTACAGGGCCACCCGCACTCAGGAGGGGGGGAAATCTTGGCTTTGATTCCATCCATCCATCCATCCATCCCATCGTGGCATGGCCGAAGCCAAGTCACCATGTGTGTGTTTGTGTGTCAAGGTCGAGAATGATGGTGTGTTAACTGGGTCGGGATGGAACTGAATTCAGCCACCGTTTCCACTCGGCGACTGCAGAGCCGTGGCTAGTTAGTGGTCAGAATTAGGGGCATTTGCGTTTTGAGGTGGAAGGTTTGCCATGTGTACTTTTTCGTTAGACTAATTATTTTAAAGTTGAGTTGACCTTAATTGAATTAGTTCTCCTTTTCGTAATGGTCCGTTATGTCGGGTACTGTAAAATTATTTAATTAAAATATATGTGGGCGGGTTTTCTAAAGGATGCTTGTCCCAATAATGTAGCGTAATCAATTGCGCAGTGTCAGTGGCCTCCGTTAAACTATATTTTAGACAAGTTTTATAAAGTTGTTTTTTCAATTATAATTAGCTATCTATGAATTTAATATAGTAGAGTTGTTATTAATATCACAGTTTTACTCACAAAAATATGGTTTAACAATACTATTTCACCTATCTAGATTATTCGGCTCCACAATTATTGTGTTCTGAAATGAAAGCCAAACAAATATATTCCATGTACGATATTGTACTCTTTTTTTTCTTACATCGATGCCAGTTTCACGCAAATATGTTTTCATAACCTTGTTAGTAGTGAACATATTTCCGATAATGTATCCCTTATCGGTATATCGTGAACCAATAAAAATTAGCAGACACCGTTTCGATTATCTTAATTTAAATATAATAAGAATATTATGTTAGATATTCTAATTAGTATACAATTTTTATAAAATTCTCCCTTTTTTAAAAAATATGTCAGTCATGTAGAAAAAACCTTGCTATATTGTATATATGCTGAATTTCACGATCACTGACAATTATTTCAATCAAAATAATGTTTAGATTACGGCTTTTTCTAACGACATATACCGATAAACATGATGAATATCCGACCGAACGGTGTGGTTTGTTTACGCGCGCAAATAATTCTTAATATTTACAGACATATTTGTGTCTATATATAGGCTATACTGACAAATATAAACGTAAATCATCTCATATTTACTTCGAGCGTATATTTTAGTTAAATATTTGCTGGTATATACTTGACTAAAATACAGGAAATGTAATAATTATAACTGTGTTGTAATTGAATGAGACATTTTAATTTTTTATAAACAAAGTATGTATTGAAATTGATTGTATACAATTATATACTTATATTAAGTAAACATACTAATTAGTGGTAGGTATGCTGCTACAAAACATTTGGTAATTTATATTCTGAATATGCCAACTTTCCACGTCTAGTGACAATGAAAGTCATATTTACCTCGAGCATTAACATGTGCAGTATAACATGCTTGTTAGCCTAATACCGAGGTGCCATAGAGGGGGACGAATTAATGTGTTAATCATCCTGCCACATAAAAATTGACCACCAAAATCATGATACAGTAGGGACTCAATGGACCTTTCCGCTCCCCAGAGCTGGGAGATTAATCTCCTAAGCCTAAGGTAGACAATTTAAACCGGGAACTTGTTCGTATTGAAAACATGCTAAGTTGTAGAATGGCAATTAAATTGAATAACAAACTCTCCATTAAATATTACCGTTTTGCTTCATCCGTATTCTTGCGTCATCTTTTAAATTATAGATGACGTAGTTTTATACTATATTATGAATTATCCAAACCGTAGTTTTCAAAGCAATCATAATATCTTGATATTGTGTTTATAATTTAGTCGTCCACACAACACCTATGAATGAATGATGCCTTGCATTAATTAATGGCCTTCCAACAACTTCATTAAATAATTTGATAGAAACTCCTCGCAGGACGGTAATAGTGTTAATTAGTTATTATTAACTTGTAATTCAACAGGCCCTGTGTGTTTGGTATTGAAAATAACAAAATCAATTTAAATAGAGGATAGGCTACTTCAACATTTTGAATTATGAAAAAATTAATTAGTGATGTATGATGCTGTATAATTAACGATGGTATCGATTTAATTCATTCATCCGTCCTTTGTTTTGCCAGTTTGAATTTTGAATTGTTATTTGATGATGAATTTATTGCTGCTTCTAGCCGGTACACTTAACTGCTCAGCTTACCTTTATTGTTGAATAGTTATCAATGTGCGTGTTGTAGTTAGTTATACTTATCATTCGGTCAACTTACAAGTAACGTTGAACAGTTCGTGTTTGTTGGAATAATTGAAGCGAGATTACAGTACCTACTAGTGCGCGCTCGTGCTGTGCTGTACATAATAGCTACGGATAGTATACTATTCGACACTACGAAGGGATTTATCGGTGTTCACATATCCACTGACTCATCTTTGACGGTAAATTGTTTTAAAATAATATTTCACATCGTGACATTTTGCAACGGTTTTCAAAAAAACTAATATTAAATATAAGCCAATGGAATGATAGCTTGTTATCAGCTAGAAATTTTACTGTTTTTGTGATTTTCCCTCATTACGGAATCAATTGAGTTTTGCTTATTATCATTGTTTACTGTATTTAATATGTATGTTAAATATTTATCTCTGCACAAAAGTGTTGCACAAATGCCTAACAAACAAAAGATACACATGACGTTATACAATTTACAAATTATAAAAAACGTGTGAACCAGGTATAACTCAGTGTAAAATAAATATATTATTGATTGTTATTAAGTTTTTACATTATTATACAGGGGGTATATCTGAATACATGAGAACTCAATGCAGGGCTTGTGTATCCCCAATTCAGGTCCACCAGTGCCCCTACCGCCCATTTCCCTCCACCAGCCGCCTCCACCGCCGCCGGCTCAGTTGGTCCCAACTGGCCCTGCTGTTGCCAGCTCCGGTCCGGGTGGGGGGGAGCAGCAGACATCACCCCCTCCTCCTCCTCCTCCAACGACTGGCACGACTGGCACTGGCGCGCCTCCGGTGTCTGTTGTCAATAGCTCGACAGGGGCGCCCTCGTCCTCCACAGGTACACTACAGGGTAGGCTACAGGCTGCGGCACAGCTGGTAACTAGTCTACGGGAAACATTTACGATTATTGAATATTATTATATTATATTATATAGTATTATATATTATAGTAGACTATACAAAAAATAATCAATCAGATCGGTTCTATAATAATTCAATATAAGATTTTTGTTTTCAAGAAATGAATTCTATTACTATAATTTTTGTTCCTGACTAAGTATATAACTAGCTATTGTGTAACTTGGGAATAAAACTGTGCAGCCACAACTCAACTGCGATAGATAATGTTTTGACACGTTTTTCTAATAAATTTGAATGTTGTGGGCACTACGTTAGACTGCATTCAGTTTTGGCTAAATATAATTTGAAATTATATAATAAATCTTTCGTTTTCTGCTTTGTGTTTCATTGAATGTACTATGCTGCCTGTTTATTTTATAGTTTTCTATATACTATTTAGGTATTCTTATGTTTTGTTATTTTATGTTCTTTATTGATTCCCGCTTTGTTTATTCATTCTGAAGTTTATTTCTATATTCTAAGAGTACAATAATAAATTAATCAATATTCCGGCATTGCTATATGTTTCATAACTTGGGAGAATAACATTGTTCACCTTCAGCAACATTTTCATAAAATATCAAAAAATATTAAGACTTTCATTAATTTATAATTTTTTTTTATTATTAATTAAAAACATGCAAACTAATGTAACATACTTTATGATTATTTATCTGTTAATACATTATTTTGACTTAAAAACCATTTGAAATAGCCTCCTTATTACAAACGCATTATCGGTTTATTTAACAGTTTGGTGTGTGGGTGGGTCTCGATATTGGCGAGATGGACATGCACCTGTATACTGTTGTACTGTGCACCATTAAGTTGTATCTTATCAATGTTGGCCAATTGAGTTTAGTAGGTTTCACAATTCAACAACAGTTTTGTTTATAATGAAATGTCGTTTATATATAATATGATATTGCAGTGAACATAGTTTCAGATATCTAACTATAATATACATAATTCGGATACATTTCATAATAGTACGTATTACTAAATACTATCCTTACTATACGTATTATACTATATAGCTACATACCACGGTTCCCTATGTGAACAATTTCAACAGCCCCCCCCCCCCCTCGCTTCCCCTCAAATGCCTGTACAGGCGGCAGTGTCAGTGGCGGAAAGCCGCTCCGGCTCCCCAGCAGACTCAATCGTCGACAGACAGCTCAACGGGAGGCCGCCATGTTCCCTGGGGCAGGGGCAGGTGTGGGCGGAGGGGCCACCGCCACCGCTGGTAGCATCAATAATAGCTCGGCTGTCAACCCCATCTCCTCCTCCTCCTCCTCATCAGTCGCCGCGACTGCTTCTTCGTCCTCAACGGCGGGGGGACATCGACGCAGGAAGGAAAAGAGTAAGCAAAGACTTCTCTATTTTTTTTTTTGAAAAAATAATTAATTTACGTTAAACTAAGCAAAAAGGGCCTAATATGCTGTATTCTACAGTCTGTTAGTGATCGATAAATAAATAATATGTTGTGCCATACATAATGTATTTTCTGAAGCTATTGGAGCGATCGACGTATAATTGGTATACAGTGTAATGTTGAACCCACTTGGATAAAATACCATTCGAAAACGAATATATATTGAAGTACCACTCATCGACGGGAAAATATTTTTTTATATAAGGGGTGTTACTGAAATTATATTATTTGTTTCAATTCATTGAACTTTTTGAAGACTCATTTTAGTTACTTTGTATTATATTTATCGAAATAGAAATATAGCGGTATTCAATATTGTGAATTACACTTACATCCCGTTTACAAATCTTCCCATCCCGCGTGCCGCTTTAGTTTGCTTTCAGCAGAGCTCTGTGATCAGTAGTTTTAAATTGGCGTAACAGTTTTGTGATTGTAACAGTGAATAACTTTATTTTCTTTGCTTTATTGAGAAATGAAGTAAATTTTGTATTTAATTGTAGTATTTTACATTACCAGTATACTAGATAATAATATGCTATACTTTTATATTTTAACAAACAATAATTTATCGTAAATAACTCTTTACCTGCTTACTTCTATTAATAGTAGAATATATATAAGGGTAATGAAAAATATAATTGTTTTTTTCCCGTGCATTTTATCACCTTCGTTTTTGATGCTCTAAACGTTATGTCTTTTCTCAGTTTTTATTCACTGGAGAGAAGAGGTACAGTGAATGGAAAGTTCGTAATCACTACTTTTAAAATGGCTATATACACTCGTATGGAGAGATTTCACTTTGATCAAAATATATGACTTAAAGAAACAACCAGCTTTGATTTTGTTGAATCTTATTTCAGATTTAATATTTTCAAAAATATCTAAATTTTGTTACCGTTATCCGGAGATGGCTAAATATAATTAATTTTGACATTATAACAGACATTACCTATTTAGGTTATTTTTATTTTACTTTAAACACAGTAAAGAGTACTACTTATCACATTTTTTAAACTATTATACTTATTGCTTACTATTATGTATTGTTCATTATTACTAAATTCTCTTTGTACAGTACATTTCTCTAGCATTAATTATAGCATATTAAATCCTATCCTATAATACTCTGTCCAATTATTTCCACCACTAATTTTTTCATTTTGAATTACTCAGGCTACAGCGAGGCTCCTGATTAAAACATGACTCGTGCTGAAAGGCAACCCTTGATAAGTCCTGGTTTAGTGTACTATTAAGCCATGTTCGTTGGGGCCTTTGTAACACCGCCATGCATATTATACACAACACGTAAATTTGTTGCAATATTTACGCGGGCATTAGAGGGAAAAAGAAGGTTTTAAAACTTCCTATAGTTTGCTACAATATGATACTATATAATATATGGATCATGTGATCATATAGGAAGACTTAATTTAAATTCATATAACAGATCACTTCGACGTTTTTTGAAGAAGAAGAATGTGGAGGTTAAATTTTTTATTTATGTAGGTCGTATCTGCTTGTTTTTGAGCCTCTATTTGTATAGTAAATTTGTAAATATAGTGATTTTACTATTTGTTTAACTGATTATTATTTTCTACCCAAATACTTGCGGATTGTCCTTACCGAGGACATAGCAGAAAATACACCTTACCGAGTACTACTATAAATAGTTATGACTATAAATAAAAAATATATTGAAACATAATCTAGATCATATTATCAAAAATATATCTTCGATTTTTTTAAAACCACCTATAGAGGACACCAATTGAAAATGTTGTTTTAATAAAGTGATGCGTCTCCGAACAAAACAACTTACCGAGGACCGTCCTCGGTAAGTGGTAACCT
>JAUZND010003669.1:0-12126 GCA_034780555.1 Coelogynopora nodosa
TCCCGATATCATATTACCTGGAACATTATCTAAATTGAGAAGTGACGACATGTTTGGAGAATTAATTTGATACAATTTATTTATAAATTAATTATTAAACTATAGAAATAAATTCAAACTTTCAGGTTATAATTTCAAAACTTCGGCCGCTAACGCGGCCTCAAAATTTTGAAATTATACCCTTCAATTTTAAATCCATAATGCTATATTGTATTATCATATTAACCGGACAAAATATTTAAGCTTTCAAATTTCTTTTAGATTTCCACAAATAAACGTCCATCCAGATAATATTTTTCATCCCTGGATATTGTGTTTTTACAATTATATTGTTACAATTACAATTAAATTGTTTCTTGCTAACAAAATACAATGTGAACAAGAATACTTCATTTATATATCAGGAACGTATTTTAGTTCTTTACGTATTCATTTCTGATTTCTCAAACAATTAAAATATAATAAAATAACATACTTGAACAATTTAAAACAAATGTATATATTTGAAATATAAGAGAGAAAAGAATGAAATAAACAAAATACAAGTTCAATCGATGAATAATACCCAAATACACGGATGATGTAAGTCAGTTATGATAACATCTACTGATTAATTTCACAAAATATGATGCGAACAATGTTTCAACAAACAACGATGGAACTACGCCTCAACACAAAATGTAAATAGTTTGTTTGCGAAAGGTTACAACATTCGAAGTTGAGAAGAACAAGTAGCCATGATTGCGTGTTCAGCTGGAACTGTTGGCTAGTCTCTGGATGGCAGTGAGTGTGGCATTGATGTCCCCGTTGTTCTCTACTAGAAGATGACTCAGCCAGTTGTTGTCGTCAGTGAAGCCCATAGACTTCATCATCTCAAGGGAGGACGCAATGTTTTCCGGAACCGCAGTTGGTTGGGGGCTCGGTTGTTTGTCGTCCGCTTGAGGGGGGGCTTCCGGGGTACTGGTATTCTGTGGCCCGCTTGTTGCAGGGTCTATCACCATGGGAGAGGGCGACGTTCTTGGTTGGTCAGTCTGAATAATTAGGATATAAATAATAGCAGTAGAGACGAAAAGTTTAGTAAACATTAAATACACAATTAAGTCGGAACGAGAAATTTCGACTGGCAGGATAAAAACACATAATTTGAACTTATGGAACAAATGAAGTGACAGACTTTATTTTTTAAATACATTTCTATAAATGAATAATTAAAAAAGTAATTTACACCATTGTATAAAATTTAAATCAACAATGTTGGAATTGTCTTATTTGCATTGTAAACCACAAATATCATCAGCGTTTTTGATTGAATAATTAGTAATGTATTGTAAGGGAAAAAATATGTGCCTCACTGTCGCATTTCATCTCTAAGATACAGATATGAGACAAATTACTTCGAATTGACTTATTGATTTATTTCGTGTGCAATGTGCAGTTTCAATGATACAACTGTTGTGTAATAATGAGTTATATTGATAAAATAGGAGTATCTCAGTAATATGCGGATAGATAAATAACACACTTCAATATTCAACACATTAAAAAATATAAACAACTATTGCAATAAATTCAAAGACATTTAAAATTTGAATAATATATCAAAAATCTCCGCCTGAGATTATAAATATAATCTGCTGCAATAGAAAATGAAGGCTGCATAATATATCGAATATTACCCTTCATTTCGAACACTCTAAACATCTAAACATTAATGATTTTATGGGTATACTGGTGTATTATGATTATAAACAATGAATTGCAGACAAGAATTACCTGTGCAGTCTTAGTAGAGGCATCTGCCTCACGACTCTCCTCAGTAATATTATCCTCGTCCGAATCCACAACAATCGGTGAGTTTCCATCGGCCCCAAAGAACATCCAAGGAGGCATATTGAAGTTGCCGAAGATTCCCCCGCCACCACGTGGCCCCCACATACCCCGACAACCCCCTCCCCTGCCCCCCCTCCCCCGATGCCAGCCCGGAGGAGGGCCCCACATCGGTGGGGGACCGGCTCCAGGAGAGGAGGTCCCCGTGTCATTGTGCCCCCCGCCAAAGGGGGAACAGCGAGGCCAAGGCATACCCGGGTATTGCCAGTCAGCGCCCGCCCCCTCGTGCCAGCCCTGCTTCTCCTTTTTCGCCTTCTTTTCGCCGCCACCTCCCTCAGACTTTTTCTGTTGACGCGCCTTTTTGGTTTGGAAGCGTTGGTAGACCTCGCCCATGCGAAGAGTGAACAAAGTGAGCAGCTGGTGCGGAAGACTGTTCGGGTCACGCACAACAAGCATGTCGTGGACGGGGTGCTTATTGCTCATGAAACAGGCGGTGCACAAGTCGTAGTCGGGGCAGATGATGCACTTAAATCGATTTCCGTCAATTCCAGTTGAACAACCGTTGCAGAAAATGCCCTGATGAATGCGTTGCTGGTGTGCTGACTCATCGCTGCTGAAGGTCGAATGCTGCGATGCATCGCCTCCGTCAGAACTCTGCACCGAGATGAAGAGTTTTAAGATCTCATCTTTGCGATTACCGATGGCGTCCACAAGCTCCTCATCAGAGGATAGGGTCACCATGTCTTCCTCGTCTTAGTGATAAGAAGGAGGTTAGTTATTAGCAAGAGCGCTAAATTGTTTTGTTCATTTCAAATTACAACAAAATATTAGTATTTTAATAATGAACGCAGTGGTAAATATAGATTTACATCACAAATGCCAAAAGAACAAATATTACTATTCTAAGACGGGGTATTACTCAGGAGAGGTATTATCTGATTTCAACTAATTAAATATATTAGTAGCCTACTATAAATAGATCAGTACGTACATATACAAAAAATGCTAAATTTTAACAAGTTTCAAAAAATAGGAAAATACAAAAAGATCGACTCTACGTCCCACTAGTATACTTACTATAGTTGTTATTATTGAAAATATTATTTTAAATTACATAGTTGATATGTTTCAATAAATTTTTAAATAAATATGAGAGTTTCGATTTTTCATTCATAATTAGAAAAAAGATATGAAAAATATATAAAAAAATCGGATTTCTTTACTTTCTAAAATTATTATCATTTATTAACAATCTCGATCAAAAAAGTTATCAATTCACGGATTATAAAATACTATACACTAAAATCTATTTTCACGTAGATATTATATACAGAACAAAATCAATTTAGACATTTACTATAAAAATAGTAAAGCTGAATAATTTAAAGTACCTAAGCTTACTATTTTTAAAGTAAATCTATAAATCGATTTTGTTCAGTATAGTAAAATCTACAACTAAATACTAAACCATGGCAATATGAATTTAAAACCAATAAACAAAAGACATACAGTTGTAAGGAAGGTGTAAATAAAGTAAATTTAATGAAGTAAATCCGTTAGCAACGCAAATGTCAAAAAATCTATAGTTTTAATATTAATTTTAACATAATTTCCAATAATTGATTAAATTTACTTTAAATTTAGTAAATTTTAATATCGATACAGGCGGCATAGGAAGTAGATTTTACTATATTAGAAATTAACCTTAGCTTCGCCTATCGTAGATCATTATTGCATAATATAGTAAGATTTCTCACCTTTCCATCGAATTTTAACAGTTGAATTGATCGAGATTTGAAAAACAGCTTCGATTTTTTGTTTAACATATGAAAAATTGGTGCACAGATTCTCGTCTATTCGAAATCGCCGTGTTTCATCGTAGTCTTCCCTGTATACTTTGAAAGTTAACGACATTTTCACAAATAATGGAGCAATAGACCTATTATAACAAACACAGAACTGCCAGTGTAGCAGATAAACTCCCCTATATACTCTCTGAACTTGCACTGAATTCTTCAACGTTCAACTTACGATTGAGATAGAAATACATTCAGTGGCTGCTGCCTATCTTGGCAGTTAGTATGTTGTTTACTCAACGTTCATGCAACGTCGAGCTATTTTTAGCTTTCTCGATCGCTGACGTTGGAAAACGTTGGAGATACGTTGGCTATTTTAAGTTACCTAATCGTCAGTAATACTTACTAATAGTACTGGTTAAAATGTTTTGCTGAATAATTAATTACATATCTTATAGTAGTAAAAAAATAGTGTTTTTTTTTCAATACTAAATTTCAATTATATTTAAGATTTATGCAGTCTTCAATAATGTCCTAAAATCCGGTTTTTAATGCCAACATTTTGTTTTTATTATCAGTTGAGCATGTTTATACATACTAGTTTAGTGAAATTCACGTTTTATTAATTAAAGTTGTTTATATATTTTTTCACATACAGCAAACATATGGATTGTTTTATTTTAGTTAGCCTAGATTTGAGTAGCCTAGATACTCGTCCGCAACATGACAGTTTTCTGTTAGTCTCGAAGCAATCATTGATAGGTATTTAAATCGTCATAAAGCTATATATAAACATATAACATAGTTGAGTTCTCAGTCAATAACGAATCAAGGTAATATTGAGGGATTAATTCACTAATCAAATGTAAGTCTTTCAATAAGTAAATTACTTATTATTAATATTATTAGTAAAGTTTGGCAGTTGTACAAAAAGGGATGGCCAAATAGGACGCGAGAGAAACATGAAAAAAGTAGATACGCTAGTTGTGGTCAAAACAAGGGCGTAGCCATAAGGGAGCGCTGGGAGCCCGGGCATTCTGTTCTCGCCTGTCTACATTCTCATAAGGCTAATATCATAAGACATCAACAAGTACCTAGGCCTACCATATTCATGAAGCCAAGCATAATTGGACAGTAATTGTGTCACCAGTGATTCCTGATTTGGCACCTTTGAACGACACAATCCTGGCATCTATTTAAATTTTCTAGAGTGGGATGAGGAAAATTAACTGACACGTACCCAGTAAGAGTGCTCAGAGCTGCAGGCATATAACAAACGGAAGCACCTGAAAAGTAGAATCAATATACTGTCACTTAAATATTCGACTCATTACTTACCCATAGTAAATATAAACCGTCTGCTAGGATGTCGCAAGTGAAAGGCTAATTCCAGCTGTGCTCACGCAAACAAATGTTGCGAACGATGTCTCCAACCATTCACAACCGAAGAACTGCTTGATGATCATCGCGATCTGTGTTACTCAGAGCAGGCAATCACACTTCTCCCACCGAAAAACACACATATGGAGTTCACTAATCTGGGATTATGTCAACGACTACTATATGTTGTGTATGCAAATATCGAGTGTACATTCAACAAGAACACTGTAGGAGATGTTGAACACAAACCGGCTGCTTTCGGAATGATGCTTGTACCTCACCCTGAACTGAAAGATGCTCCACTAAACCTCGGCTACAGACACTTCGTTGGTGACAGCTGCATAATCGATATGCTATGCAAGTGCTCGAATAGTGGGGCAGAGACGTCTACCTGTGGAACAAGGATAATTCATTCCAAAAAGTTGTCTGGACTGGTGAGGGAGAAAAGCAGGGACACAATAGAGCCACTCGGTGTTACATATGTGATGAAGAAATTTAGAAACAGCAACAGTTTCAAAGTGGTGGAGCACGACCATCTCACCGGTAGATTCAGAAGTGCAGCCTGCCAGGCAGCTTTGGGAAAGATGAAACAATGGGAGTTGGGTGTTATTATTTCGCTTTCAAAAGAAACATTTTCTGTAGAGAAAATCAACATATTGGACAAGAAAGAAGAAGAAGGTTACCATTCGCATGAAGCTCCAATTCAAAGACAGTGTCTAGTTTATCTGTGACTCCCTAGAAAATGAATCTCGCTTGAACTGACCCCAAACAAAGCCGTCAAGAAATTCCGACTCCTGCTCCGTACTCTCTGATAACTCCGAAAGGTTTATTCCCTCATACACATTTCGTTTTGCTCGAGAAAATGACGGACCTATTTCATGATCTCAAGAAACCACGGTGTTCTATATATAATTGATTGGAACCATCAGGCAAAATCAGTTTATAATTTATATAAATGTTTTCATATAAATTAATATTTATATTAATTAATACGTACATTAATTTAGTTTTTATGCCATATTCTTCATCCGTGCTAATTGTTTCACATTATCTTATATACTATGTAGCTTAGCCTATAGGTATTGACACTTTATTTAAATATTGTTTATGGTATTAATTATTACTATCGCAAAATGATATATAATATAGTATTGCAATTACAAATAATGCATCATTAAAACCAAGCCCAACATACTATAAATATATGTAAAGTATAAATCCCGGCTGTAAAAAAAGCTTGACAAAAAGAACAAGATTAGCAGTGTGAATCACGCATTTTATTCATCGTCTGGAAGACCCTAAAACACGCTAAACAAAGCAAAAACTGTACATTTTCCAATTCAACAATCAATCAATCAATCAATCAGAAATCTCAAAATGACAAACTGTAGGCAAAAATGCGCCCAAATTGAGCTACCTAAGTGAACAATAATAAATAACTAATACTACTAGTAGTACGTAATAGTAGTACATTAAGGAATGTTGAGAGAATAAACACACAAGCTACCAAAAATCGGTGTGATTCGATGAATTCAAAGGAGCAAGAGGCACGATTCTAAATACATCAGCAGACTGAGTAGTAAATAGGACAACAAGGTCTATCAAACTAATAAGTAGATATATATATATATATATATAGAAATTCTAACTAAGGCCTTTTGATCGATTGTTCAGCTAAATCTGTTACAAGGCAAGGGTCAGCTAAAATACCGTATGATAAGGATAGTAAATAGATGCCGTAGAAAAGGGAACCAGCTTGCATAATGGCTACTAACTGTTGCATAGTGGACAGGAAAGTGGAGTCACCCAGGCTCATTATAGTAATAAAAAAGGTTACAACAGCAAATATGGAGGGAGAGAGAGAGAGTAAAAAATGGCAAATATAGGAGCAGTCCACTACTTTATAAACTATCATTATCTACATTGGGTTGGTCTAAAGACCTCCCTTCCTGCTTTCTACTCGAGCAAGTATCGTAATTCTTATACACTGAGAAATACAAAGAGAAATAAAATGATAAAGTCTAAAAACTCTACAAAACACTCCCTGGCTTCTCTCTCTCTCTCTCTCTTTTCTGGTCGACCTCCTCAAAACTAAGAAATATATATATATAATCATAAAAATACGGAGCAGGTGGACGGACCATCCGTCCTCTAATTCAACAAGGTATGATAAGAAAACAAAAAAAGGTTGGAGATAGATAAATCAGTGTGAAAAAAGTTGTCTAAAAAACTACGATACGTGTGCTGTGCCTGCTCTAAATGTGTAAAAATGGGGCGCGCCTCGTTGCTGAACAGAAAATATGCCAACTCCGCCAAATATGAAACAGTGACGTCGGCGTAGAAAAAGATGATAACATGAGTGAGTAATGCAACTTGAAACTGAGAGAGAGAGAGAGAGAGAGAGAGAGAAAGAGAGAAAGCTACTGGACGGTTTAACTGATAGATAACGTTCATCTGACAATCAACAAATAGAAAACAACAGTAGTGAGTGCAGTTTGTCCACAAAACAAAGGTAAATAACAAAATATATATATATATATGTATCAAATAATAAACGGGGAGGCTGGTAACAAATAAGATATGTGACGAACAAGGAGAGGTGAAAATAAATGAGATTCTTTACACGAAAGAAAGGAGTTCTGCTAACTACTGACAATATCAACAAGGAGAACCGCTTGGAATGAGGTCAGGAAAAGCGTATGGATGTTATGATATGCTAAAAAGAGGTTATCTCAGATCATTGTAATGGAATGTGTTATGGAGTCGGACAACACATAATCCTAGGGGAGGTCAACCAGCAAGTTGATGAAAGGTCAACAAAATATATAAAAAAATGAAACGAGAGAAAAGAATACCAGTAGCGCACGCAGCAACGATACAGGGAGGACCGTCATGGCTGATATTGGGTCGATATGTGGTGTGCACACGTCACTAGACTATCACGTGATCAACTACCTCAAATGAGTTGAATAGGTGCGGGTACCATAGCAACACATAAGAGAACAACAGGTCATACAACTTCTCCCCCTGCGGTGGGAAGGGGGTGGGGGGTAGAAGAATGGTGGAATGTCATAAGATGCATAAAAAATCACAGCAGCAGCATCATGGCGAATCACTCCCCAACGATGCAATGTAGGTCAACAGTGCAAAGTAGGTCAACAATGCCATGTAGGTCAACGATGCAAAGTAGGTCAACAGTGCAAAGTAGGTCAACAATGCCATGTAGGTCAACGATGCAAAGTAGGTCAACGATGCAAAGTAGGTCAACGATGCAAAGTAGGTCAACAATGCCATGTAGGTCAACGATGCAAAGTAGGTCAACGATGCGATGTAGGTCAATGATATAATGGCAATTATAGTTGATACTTTTAAAACGCTCATATTAACCCTAGCAGCACCGGGCTAACTAAATATTCTCCATCAACGTGGCACACTATGGTGTAGATTTTCCCGACGATTCTAGGTATATCATTGGTTTTCAAATTCAAGGCTTTGTTAGCAGTCTATTAAGTGACAAATATGTGTTGATTATAATGCAATATATAGTTGGGGGGGGATTTAAACAATTAGATTTCATCCTTTTTTAAAATAATTAATAATGATGTTTCAACTTTGAAGCTAGAATACTTTAAGAAACAAATTAGTAACATTTAGGAAGGATAGCCGGAGTAGATTTTCAGGAGTAAAAGATCCCCAACTTGGTGCTTCTAGAGTTAAGAATGAGGACGCATTAGTATCGCAACAATGACTCGATCGATACAATAAAATAAAAAGAAGGAATGGCTGACTGGCTAGTCACACGTGTGTGGTGAGATCAATTATTACATATTGACCAATGAGCAATGAGTAAAGGTTGAATCTTGGTCATCTCCAACTACACAGTAAATAAAGAAATCGATACTCAATCAATTTTCCAATAATCAATATCACACAGTTGTACACTACCTACTTTCTATCACATCATGAAATAAATATTATAGAAACAAGTACAGCTACACACAGACGACCCCCCTCCTCTCTCTCTCTATCTAGAACATCATTGAGCAATCAGCCAATAGGAAAAGAGGAGGAGGAGGAGTATCAACCAATCACCAGTCGGTATTCTCGCCACCAGCTACAATGATCAGTGCAGAGGGGGAACTGCTCCCACTCCCACCACCCTCCTCCTCCTCATCTTCCTCCTCCTTGCCATGTTGATGACTGGTGACAATGGACGCAGTGGTGGGGGTGGAAGGCTGGTTGCCAGGGGAACCACGTGGGCCACGTGACCTCTGATTGTTGGCCACCCGGCGTGCTTGGACACAGACGTCAGTCATGCAGAGGCTTATCGATCCGTTCTTCAGGTTGGGGTGACGACGTCGGATGAAACCTGGCATGGTTTGTGGAGGATAGTAACATGGCAACTGCATAGCAACATGGCAACATGCATAGCAACATGCATAGCAACATGGCAACTGGCAACAGTTTAATGAGATTAATTGTATAACAAAACACTATACATTATCAATAAGGTTTATGACAGGTATCTAAATCGTTATTGATGTTGGAATTGTTATTTATTCGTTTGTACAATTATTCACATCTTATTCGAAAAATTGATAAAATTATTGCGAATGCAATAGTTTAAATAATGAAAACACTAACTGTATATATGGTAGAGTGTTCAGAAATGTTAAGAAAAAATATAAAAACTATTGAAAGGTTTCACAATTTTCTATTTTAAAATAGCGAAACCTTTTTGTTCTAATGTAGCGTCATCAGATGATATAAAAATTGTGTTTGTTTATTTTTATCAAATGTTTTCAATTAATAGCCATAAATACAGCCGTATAACAAATGTTCATCTTTAAACTGTAAATTTCCTGAAAAAAAATTAAACATAATTCGAACGGATAGAAAATGCTGCAAACGTTATGTAAATAATTCTGAAAATAGCATTAAAAATATACATTGTACCTTTTATTTAATAGTATAAATGTTGAATAATATGAAAAATAATATTTATTTGTTTGACGTTTCCGTTTTATTTAATATACAAACCTTCTGAATTCGCTAACCGTCGGTAACATATATATAAACGTTGTTGTAGCTGTTTATTATCAATTGATATTAATATATACAATTATACATATATTGAAAATATATACTACTGTCCAAGTTATAAATAGTATAGTGCATATAACCGAAATATTGATATAACCGAAATAAAGTTATAACAAAATATACGTATTGCAAAATTAATTATAAAATAACGTATTGTTAATAATATTGAAGTCAAAACAGATCTATTGGTGACCGCTAAACCGTATTTTGAATTTGTTAAATTTAACATATGGCCTTTTTTTAATTACATTAATATTTAAATAGATTTGACGTATTATTCAAATTATATAGTGAAGATGCGTATTTAGATTTTGAAAGGATTAATTTAAATTAACTTTTATTAAAATAAATAAAAGTTTATGTAAAATGAGAATAACCAGTTTAAAGTCAGATATCACACGTAAGTTATTTGATATTCAGAATATATGTATTCTAATAATTGTTTGACATATTCTCATTATTTCATTTATTGTTGGGGTTAAATTGGGACCAAAGGCAAATTGGCGAAAGCCGGGAACCGATCTTATATCGGAAGATAACAGATAAATCAAAAGTGCAATCTCATTTGTTTTTATTGATTATAATGATTATCCCAATTGTCAAAGATAAGCATATTATTACTAGTTAAGTTAATTAATCTAATTATTAGCAAATTAATCCACGATGACGTAACATTAAGAAAATAAATTTATTAATAAATTAATATCTTACAATTTACACCTGATCATATGCTGAGAATGAAACAATAAAAAGAGTTTAAAAGTGGGCGGATCAATTATCGTTTCATTTTTTAATTACATCAGATTGGTCTGTTCGCAACGAATAATAACACAATCATTTATAATAAAAAATATGTCTAAATCTTATAATTTAGAAAATGTCACTTTCATAACTTGTGTGGATTTATTAAGTCTATAAAATCGCATTGATATTAAACCCAATCAATACTGGATGATGTTATATCAAGGGTGGTCCATGCTTTGGGACTAAAAGGAACCATCTTTCCAAATAAATCTTCTGTTGTTTTAAAATGTGTCATAAGTGTGTTTCACGAATATGTTTCATGTTCATGAGTGTGTTTCACGAATATGTTTCATGTTCGTGAGGGTGTTTCACGAATATGTTTCATGTTGATGAGTGTGTTTCACGAATATGTTTCATGTTTATGATCGTGTTTCACGAATATGTTCCATGTCATGAGTGTGTTTCACGAATATGTTTCATGTTCGTGAGGGTGTTTCACGAATATGTTTCATGTTCATGAGGGTGTTTCACGAATATGTTTTGTGTCATGAGTGTGAATAATATTATGAAATGTCATGACTTTTACAGATTTTTCGACATGTATGAAGACTTTTAAAATGAAACCATCTATACAACAAATAATCTTAAAAACACAATTTACAGGTATCATTATTCATAACAGTGCATCAATACTGGAGGAGGAGGGGAGCTCACTTTTGATGGCATCGACGATGTTGGGATCCAAGCGCTGTTTGTAGATCCCCTCCCCAGAGAGGGAAGAGGCAGCCAAGTCCTCCTGACAGAAGAAGAACTTCATCAGAAGACGGATGATCCGAGTGGCACTCTTGCTGGACTTGCTGAGAATGCTGACGAAGGCCTCCCGTGGGATCATCACGTCGGGGAAGACTTCCGATAGTTGGATCATGTTCTGAGAGAGAGAGAGAGTGTAGAGAATATCATGTTCTGAGAGAAAGAGAGAGAGGATCATGTTCTGAGAGAGAGAGAGAGAGTAGAGATGATCATGTTCTGAGAGAGAGAGTAGAGAGAATCATGTTCTGAGAGAGAGAGAGAGAGGATCATGTTCTGAGAGAGAGAGAGAGAGAGAGGATCATGTTCTGAGAGAGAGAGAGAGGATCATGTTCTGAGAGAGAGAGAGAGTAGAGAGAATCATGTTCTGAGAGAGAGAGAGTAGATGGATCAGGGGGGACAATAGATGGATCATGAGGGGACAATAGGTGGATCAGGGGTGTCAATAGATGGATCATGAGGGGACAAT
>JAUZND010003670.1:0-12126 GCA_034780555.1 Coelogynopora nodosa
ATAGCAATTTGACGCATATTATATCCTTCCTTTTTTTAAATAATTACTTGTGAACGTGTTTCCGGTAACAATCGTAAGCCAGGCATGACGTTAAAGTGATTAAAATGACCGAAAAATGTAGCAAAACACGACTTAACTAAATATACACTTCTACACCACTTTGACTGCTAAATCAATTCAAGACATTTATAATTATTCTCAATTGGTTGCTAATATTAGTCAATGACATCACATCTACAAAATACATGCATAACTGATCGATTTGGTGGGTACACATGTACCTACTACATTGTTTACTTCGAAATAACTGTTTTTGCATCTTGTTCCATCCATTATGGCCACGACTGTAGGTCCGTACTCCATAATAATACAAATGCTCCCTCCCCTCCAGACTCCCCCTCCCTGGATAATGTACATTTTTGAAAACCGCATTGTTATAAATATAAAAAAGATATCTCAAATAATTCCTGAGAATGATTTCGTCAGATGAAAGTCACACGTACTGTTAAAATTCAATTACATCATGTTGTAATTATTAACAAGAAAGTAAATGTTTTCTAAAAAAATAACTTCAATATGAAAAAATGTAGAAGTAATTATTTCCTCCGCATGATTTAGTTAATTCATATATCACATTGATTAAAAATGGTGGATTGAATTATTTTTTTAATTGAAAAATTTTAATTTTTAGAAAATGTATTTAAAATTTATTTATCACATTGATGTTATTTAAAATTGAAAATGTAACATAACTTTCATTTAATGGATCTTTTTTGTTGATTACAAATTCAATATCAACTGTTGTAATGTTATATTTATGTCTTATAATAAAAAATACAATAAGAATATTTGTCTTCCTAAAATGCATGTATATACTTTTGGATAGCATATACAATATATACATATTACATGCAACCATAGAGAAACTAGTTATATACTTATATATTTTTACATATCGAATGGGCCCCAAAATAAATGTCGACCCAAAATATCGAATGTGCTCCATTTTTATAAATATATTTATCATTTGGGCCCCAAAACTATCGAATAGGTTCCGTTTTTCGAAGGGGCCAATCAAATGGCATTAGACATTTTGGGTCGCATTTGATATTTTTTTGGGCCCATTTGATTTGTAAATATGTATATATATATTCATAGCAAACGATGGTCGAAGAGAACACAGTTCATTTTTTGAAATAATACTGCTGCGCACGAAAACATTTCCAGTGTGTTAATCTGTTGTTTTCCTCTGTCTACGTTTATACAACAGGTGAAACATTAAAAAATATATATATTATCTTTGTCGTTTTATAAATTGAACGGGGACAGGAGTAATTGTTAAGTTGAGTCAACCAATAAACCATATCATATAGCCAAGGCCTCTTT
Source organism: Coelogynopora nodosa (assembly GCA_034780555.1). NCBI lineage: Eukaryota > Metazoa > Platyhelminthes > Proseriata > Coelogynoporidae > Coelogynopora > Coelogynopora nodosa. Next base: position 1,387 of record JAUZND010003670.1, read on the forward strand.
GTAACCCACAAAGACTTTTATTCAGCACACTTTATTAATTTAAATTTGTTAGCACAATGCACAATACATAATTACATTTTTCATGGAATCTCAAAATCATTGAAATCAATAATAGAACTTTCTGCTAACTGAGTGAATATAGTGTGGCTTCAGTTCCATTTTGAAAGGTATGATTGGTTTTATTTGCATGTTATGTTTTGGACATTAGGTTAATTTAAGCGGCACAATAGGAATACACCACACATTGCATTATTTGATTTGATATGAAACATTATATATTTTTCTAATAAATTATATTGTTTCTCAATAGTTTTTTTTTATAGAAATTCTTAAATTATATAGTTTCATGATATTACAATCATATTTTCTTATCATATAATATGTATTAATAGTTTGGCCTAATGACATGCGTGCAGCTGAGATGTATAGTTCTTATTTTGATTAGACCCATAGTGCATTAATTATTCTTTTTCAACCTATTTATCGATTTAGATTAATGTGGTACTTTGCACACATGATAGGCGCGGATGCAGTTTTTTTATTGAGGAAAGTCCCTCCTATAGGGGCGCACGACTTTTCTTATGACTCTTATGTGTGTTTAAAAAATGATTTACAATTTATAACATATAAACATTGTCGATATGAACTCTTATACTTTATTGAGTCCTCTGTCATCCGAGATAATAGAGGACTTTATGAAATAGTAATATAATAACTATCCTTATATTTACAATATTTAAAATATAGTTGTATACATCGATTGTATTATCATATAGTTTATTTAGATTATGTGATATCTGTTTTAAAATAATGAATGTAACACTACTTTTTATTTATAGGAGCAAACACATCTTTCACCACAACCTGTGGAGTACTCAAACCCTCCCACTACCCAATCTCTTCCCTTGAATCCAAACTTGCTAGGTGTTTAAGTCATACTCTTGTTCTCACGAATAGTAATTAAATATTCTTATTTAGGTTTCCGATATCATTGGCACACTTGTATTTTATATTTGATAGTTTGAAATCTTATTCCTACTATATATGTTTATAAATACTTAATCGTTTGAAGTTTTTACAAATTTTTGTTAACGTTGTATTTAGTTGTATAATGATTTCATAAAGAAAATATATATACATTATAATGATGTTATGATTTTTAGAGGATTTACGGTAAATCATTTTTTTTAATAAAAAGTATTATCAACAAATATTAACTTATTAGAAATAAATGTTTTTGTCATCTAAATATTACTATGTTCCGTTTTATATATAGATACAATTTATTTATAAAACATCAATACAGATACATAATTAATATTTTTATAAATATTAAATAGGGACATATATTTAATGTATTTATTATCAGTCTATATATTAACATATAATTAACATTACTTAAATCAAAATTACTATATTACCTCAAGTTTAATTTTTTTTAATAACATACATCGATAATAATGTATATTTTACCGAAATTATGTTTTCTCCCAACAAATGTTTTATGATGAGTATTGTACATTTATATTGTCATTTCCAGTAGGTATTACGTTTAATGCCAGAAATTAAGTATAATGCCTAATTTATGCCTGCTGGTTGCATTAAAATATAAATAATTTTGCTTTAAAATAATTGCAACACTGAAAAAACAATACTACTATAACCATGAACAGTAATATATTACAAACGTTCGATTAAATATATATTACGCAATCACAATTATAAAAATATCGTATGTATTCTGTTCATGTTTATTAATTTATAGTTTTATATATTATACTATTGTTTTTATCTGTTTGTTGATAAAACATCACTTCAAAAAATGACCTGATCCTAAGCTATATGTGAATGAGTATCAACTGCAGAAAAAGTGAGTGGCTTATTCTTAGCGATATGTGGTCTATGATCAGCCATGATGAAACTTGCGGTTGATCTTCAGCCGACACGTCTTAGGATCAGCTGAGGTTAAATTGTTGTTTAATTCTCTCCTATATTCTGATTCATCATGAATTCCATTTAATAATATAGAGTTTAATAAAAGATTATAAAATTTCTTATAGTATTAGAATTATATTATAAAACGAACACTCGCACAACATAATATTCTGTAGCTAAAGAAGTTGTAAACATCGCACAAATTTTTTTCTTTCTTTAAATTTAAGAATATAACATTATTTTAAATTATTCTTGATAGGCTTGATAATCATAACAAATTTATCAGACTCTCGCAATCTAGGGGACTTATGTACGTCTAATAATATAGGTCCGTGCTCCATAATGATACAAATGCTCCCTCCCCTCCAGACTCCCCCTCCCTGGATAATGTACATTTTGAAAAACCGCATTGTTATAAATATAAAAAAGATATCTCAAATAATTCCTGAGAATGATTTTGTCAAATAAAAGACACACCTACTGTTAGAATTCAATTACAGGTGGTAATTATTAACAAGAAAGTAAATGATTTCTGAAAAATAACTTCAATATAAAAAAATATAGAAGTAATTATTTCCTCCGCATGATTTCCTCAGTAATGATTTGTATTAATTTGTTTGAAATTTTGTTTAATTCCTGCTTATGATTAATGCCTCTGTTATGGCATTAAAATATAAATAGTTTGGTATTAAAATAATTGCAACACTGAAAAATCCAACTACTATAATCCACGGTGCGCCTGTGGGTACATCACCTTCTTCTAATATTCCACTTTTAATATGAGTTAGCGGTGCCTGTATGAATGTAAAAAAGGAAAATTGAGGATTTTTCTGTGATGTCCTTTTTTATTTTACCCAAAATCTAAAATGGCTGATTTTTAAACATTAACTAGATCATAACTTCCAAAACGGTTAATTTTAGAGTTTGTAAATGTTTTACTAACATATATGAAGTCACCCTTCAAGTATCAAAAAATGATCTTAAATCTTAATTATAGCAATTCGGCAGTATAGACAGGGTCGATTCGATCACACTTATAAATAGATTTATGACTTATGTCTATAAATAGATCATGACACCACCCCCCATTTGTTACAAATGAATTAAATAATGAAAAACTAAATTTTAATAAAAATGAGGGTAACATTATCAAATATTCAGATGATATAAGAATTCTCATGAAATAAGAAAAGGCACTGAACGGGATAATCAACCAAACTATCTATCACATGTTCTATCCGTAGCTTAAATCTCAAAAAAAAATAATCTGGAACTCAGTCAAATAAAATGCGAAGAGTTAATTTTCAAACACAATAACTGTAATAATACAGTTGTTTTTTCTACAATTACTGAAAATGTCATTATTAACAATAAAAATATTCTTAAAGTAAAGAAAGTAAAATATCTCGGCATTATTAACACCGATGATTTAAAATGGAGAAAACATATTGATTCTGTTGTTATTAAAGTTAACTTTATTATAAAATGTCTCTCAAAAATTCTTCCATATAAATATTAACCATTAAAATAAATTGAATATCTTCAACTCTGTAGTTGTACCAAATATAATATATGCTTGCGAAGTATTGGGTTGTGGTCTTCTTATGTATAATAACAATATATTTTAATTTACTTAGAAAATGTTTAGTATTATTATTCCTAAAGCGGTACTTGTATTTTTCTTCTCTCTATGGCTTAAAACCATTATTAGATAATTACATTTATTTATATACTAATACACTATATTTTATTGTCTATACAAAAATATATATATTTTGTATCATTAACTTTGGAATTACTAGTTTCTAAGTGTAGAAAGTGTTAATGTGATGTAGAAATATCTGGTTATAGGCTATACACCAAATAAAAAAATGTAAAACATCAAAAATTGTTCTGTACAGATCAGATTGCATAATTTGTTAATGTAAACGTTTCTCGACTAATCTGTTTCATTGTCTAATTAAATATATAATTTAGGAGATGAGCGGTTTCACAATTTAATAGTTCTAAAGTAGTTGCGGTTGTGTATATTTGTGTTTAGTCTGATGGTCTTTTTCATTTTAATAATCTTTTTATTTTAGGTCGAGTGACTAAAGGCTGCATGCAACGTGATGCAATATTATGGAATAATATAATGGAGTGAGTTATCATCGGATTGGAATGTACCATTATTATACGTGTTGGCACGGGTAGATCTCACTTCCCCTTATCTCACTTTGCCTTACCATTGTTAGGCTATAATTTAATCTGATTGGGCAAACACATTTATTGCAGTTTCTTTATTAATTATATTTTTTTATAATTAAATTAATTACTATAATAATTAAATTAAATAATATAATAATTTAATTAATTAATATAATAATTAATATATTTAATTATATATTTATGTATTGCATTCATTGTGCCTTATATACTGCTGTTTCATTCTGCCTTCATGTATACCCATGTCAATGAAACTCATTAAATCTCCCCATTAAGATTTGTGGTATAAATGCGCGTTAATTGTGCAGAGGTGTAAACATTTTATGTCTCAATGGTTACCAATTTCGAATTAATTATAACAGAAATGAAAAAATAAAGAAAAAGTTCGGTCGACCGCATCTAAACTTCTTAAGAGCTATCGAACTTTTCAAAGAACAACAAAGGGAAACAGAAAATACTCTCCAATTACTTAGAGCGGGTGGTCGAGCTCCCATTCAACGACGTAAGTATTGTCTGATAACGGAACAGACTGTATCGTTTGATAACGGAACACCTCGTAAGACTGAAACAGAGACTGCAAAACGGTGAAATTGTTCTCTATCAATAGTGTGGGGCAAACGGTGGAATTCTTTCCTTGCATTTCTGAAATTTATTTATATGTTTATTAACTTCGTATGGTCTTAATTCCTTATTAATTCATGAGATTCATTTATATATATATATACATATATACAATATATATATAGTGTATATGTGTGTGTGTATTACCGTCGAATGATTTTAATTACTTATTAATTCATGAGATTCATTTTTATTTATATATGCATTAACTTCATAATATGGTCTTAATTCTTTATTTATTCATGAGATTCATTTTTATTTATATATGTATTAAATTCATTCAATAAGGCGAAATGAGATGTCCCCTTTGACACTGAAGGAACGAAGCTAGTTAATAGTGTTATAATATTAAACAGATTACCACGCATGATTTGCGTTGCTAACATAAACATTATGGAGCACCATAAATATTTACAACAATAACTCTAATAGGACTGCTTTATTTTGACGACAAAAAGGTGTTGCTCACGGGGTGCTCTTGAAATTGCGTGTGTATATAGCAACGATGGCCTGCTTTGGGTGAAACTCTGGTTCCAGTGGCTAATTATGTTGAATGCCGTGATATATTGTGAGTTAAAAGACGGTCATTACAGAGTGGTCGGTAGATGTCGTACTAGACACTGGCCTACTTCAGGACAATTAGTTATGATGCAACAAAACGTTGATGTTACGTTTATGCTATATATATTCCTACCTATACAGTGCAATAATAAAAATAATTACTAATTATTAATATAATAGTAATTATTGTTATTTTTATTTTTATTATACTATTATTTTATATCAATAATAATAATAATACAAACGGAATCATGTTTGACTATTCCATAAAACATCACCGTGTATGGTTAATATATTATTTGTTTGATAATTTCATTGACTTTGATACTTGCTTTAAGCCTGATTCACATATATGACGCGCCTTCCATAATTCTTTAGTTTAATAATTCAATATTTTACATTTCACTACACTTTGTAATTACGCATAAAAGAATTTTTAAAATCATCGTTTTCTTTCAATTCCATAGGTTATTTCAATAAAAGGAAAATATGATTATGAACATATTTCGCCTCAAGATATAATTACCTTTGACATACCTTATTTAATTATACTTCATTTATTTGTAATTCCTAATCATATATTGTTTAGTGTATCTTTATTTAGTATGTATACTATAGCATTCTAATCTACATTCTCTCAGGAGATATAATGACCCAAGCTATATATTCGCTCGGGACATTATGGTATCTCCTTCGCGAATCTAGAGAATGCTATATTATACCTGACACATAATTTGTACATGTGTACACTTGTTCACCTACACATGCATCGGAGTGAGTTGTACTCAATATATATATATACACCTATATTGTCACTCGGCAAAATTAAATCAGATTTGTATATTCATTGTTATTATTTCTAAGTCTTGCATCATCAGTATAGTGAACCACATAATATAAATAAATCACACTTTATATAATATGAAGAAAATAATCAAAATCGATAAATGACTGAATAACAAGAGTATATTATATTTAGGAAGCATTTATTTTTAAGAAACACTCCCTGGGGGATGGTGAATAATCGTTAGTTTTATTCACTAACGATTAAATTCGTTGTAAAGGACAGTTAAAGTTCAGTTAAAGGACAGTTCAAAAATTAATGATAAATAAGTCCGGGTGTCAATCATCATAAAAAATTATTATATGAGGCATAATTATGAGGCATAAATTATTATATAATTATTAAATATTTGCTCTAAAAAAGGAACCAATGTTCCGGTATATATTTTTTTTAATTTTCAAAAAATTAAAAAATTACATAATTTAAAAAATGTAACTGTTTTTATCATAAAAAAATACTATTATGTGAGCCAGTGAGTGTGCATCCTGTATTGACGTTTTTAAATTTTTATTTGGTTGACACACAATATATGAAGTATAAATAACATGGATAGCATGAGGCTGCCTCTTTATTAAATTAGTCGTTTTGATGGAAACAGTCTTTAAACAAATTGGATATTTTGTTCGGAAATCGGCTAATATCATTTTACTATTAAATATATCAGTAGAATATAATACTTGGTTCCAAGAGAATTTTAGCTAGGTCACCTGAAAGTAATAAAAATTATAGCAAGTACAACAAATTTGATGAAGTATGCTATGTCATAGAATTAGTAGATTATTTTAAAAATATGTATATAATGTGTTTAGTTTAATGCACATTTGGAACGTAAATTGAAATCTCGGCATTCAAAGCACACAGTAATAATGTATAAAAATGGTATATGTTTTTAATAATTTTAGAATACAATTTATCCATTATTAAAAATAATATGAATAATGTATTTACTCTGGCTAAAATCGTTGACTTATTTTGAAAACTTTGACATATTTTGAGAACCATATAACATTTGTTGCGTAAATTTGTGAATAATAGTAATAACTGATCAAGCCCTGAATTTGGAGCAGCGAGTAGCTTATGAAGCGCGCCCACTTCACAAATTACTCTTACAATAAACCATAGTCACTCACGTTTTTCATACCAAACGAACCCATGCAAGGTGGGTAACACTCGACTAACACAGCTGATAGCCAGGAACGGAAGAATCCGAGAGCGGGCTGAACCTGTTCCAAGAGAACATCATCGGAATCCGCAATCCAGCGTCTTAACCACTCGGCCATGATTGCCATTCCCTTATTATGTTGCAGCTGATTACTTATAATAAAACATAATATAAAAAAATAATGTCGAACAGTCAAATTTTAATGGAATTGAATAAAAATTATTTATTTGCCCTGATTGGAACAAGCATATATACATTATCGATTCCATTGAAACGCCAGCATGTTGGTTAGGAAGCTACTAATCCACTTCACAAAGTGAAAAGGAACTGTCGAGTTCAACAAGGTGCCTAGTAAGTAGTGTATGTCCGCCAAACCGGCCTTCGTGCCAAAATAGGCCTTTGAGAAGTTCATCAGTGCCAAAACATTCCGCTTAGCCGGCCGGCTCTGAAAACCATCGCTAACAGATTGGGAGATCCTAATAACCTGGTCCTCAGTAGACGAAGTCTACGGAACCCGACCTGGTCTTCCGGTCACATGCCAAGCGTTTCAGCAAAGTACGTGATGCGGCTTGCCACCATCGGCTCCATCATCTTGCTAAGACAAGATGTTAGGCTTAACGGTAAAGTATTCGTCTTTCCCATCTGGTTTGCCATCCTTAGGAATGGGTATAATAACCGCAGCTCGCCCACGCATACTCTTGTACGAAGCGGTCAGCCTTCCTCTGATCAGAAAAAAACTCACGTCCAGATCTACCAGCATCCTGTTTGTATTCTTGAGCAAAGGGCCCTTCCCACTCAAAGAGCGGATCACCCGCCACGTATGAGAAAAACGGGAGAGTCCCTATAATGACTCGGCAAACTCTCTTCAACAGTTTTGCTTGGACTCAACAATCAGTTGTCTAACCTTCCGGCACGATTGAATCCACTCAACCCGTTTGTTCGTTAGGTCTCTGTATATATAAGCGGTTTCGTTCTTTGGTGGCCTCAAGAACCTCTCTAGTTAAGTGCTCCTTATTAGGCCTTTTCGCTCGCACCATCCCGATGTGGGTCCTAGCTACACCTTAGATCGCCACCGAGAGAAAGGAAACCCTCTACTTCCCATTAGCTAGGATATTGACTTCCGGGTCAACCTCACTGAGTATCGGATAATTATCCGACCCTAGGCTATCTAAGCAGCAAAACACCACCTCTCCCAGGCGGGAATTGTGTCACTGATTCGTCATTCAGAGTGCCCAGGTTATTTACCCTCAGCCACTTTTTGATCTCCTCTCCAAGCACGTCCGACGGCTGTATTGGATCCCAGAGTGCCGAGTGCCCGTTGAGATCACCTCCAATAAAGTGATTCCCAGAAACCACTAACTTGAGGGATCAGACAAGGGAACTAGGTCGTTATGTCCAGTTCGCCTCTTAGGAGGGCATACACATTCACAAAGACGTTTCTACCCCGTTTCTCGAATATATTTCTACAGCCAAAGATTCCAGTTTCCCCTCCTCCTTACCCGCCCGAATAGTAGCTACTTGACGGAAGGGGATGTCATCCTTAATAAAAGTCAGGAGAACTTCACCCTTCACTTTTGCCCCATTAGAACCAACAAGTCGGTCCCGTCTCACAGTTGAATATCCAGGAAGTTTAGGAGTTGGATCCCTGACTCTCATTTTTGGTTTCCTGTTGAAGTCAAATGTCAACGTTTCTTTCTCCGATAAGCTGAGCAAGCTCAGACATACCAGTATGGATTCCATCAGCATTCCATTTAATGACACGAAGTGAATTCTTTCTAGTGAAGGTTCTGTCCTCTCAGTCACCGCTTGTCCAGTGGGTGGAATAGCACCAACATAATTGGCATTGCCAGTGCCCGTTATGAGCCCACCTCAAACGCTCCCTTTATTAAGTCTTGAACAACAATGATGATGCTCAAGACCGCAGCTACCACAAATCAGAGGGTTAGCACAGACTCTAAAATTTGTTCCGCGGACAGTACATTTCGTGTTCCTGAGCGGCTGATGAACGTTCCCGCCTACAATAGCCGGTACAGCCCTGCGCCCCGGAGCTTCGTCTCCACAATTGTGGCAGAACCAACGGCCCTCCTCTAACCGTGTCCTACTAAGCTCACTGTATCCCTGCTTCCAGTGGCCGACTCTGCCACAGTCGGCTGCACACCTAAGAGACAACGTGCCTCTACGCAGCTTGATACCGCAAAAGGAGCAGGCCTCGCCCAACAGCCCCGGATTTTCCTCTGCGTCCCTAAACCGGAGAAGCAGCCCCCAAAAGTCGTAGTCTGGGTTAAAACTCTCGGTGGCCAAAAACCCTCGCCTGCAAGTGTCCAGGAAAGGGGGGGGGCCTCCCCGTCCGTGACTTTGGAGACCCGGGTAAATTTTTGACTGCGTTATCCCCCAATGGGGAGATGTCGTTCTCCACCAACACCACGGGAATGGTAGGAAGGTGCAATGATAAGTAGGCGCAATGGTGAAGAGTGGGTAGGCGCAATGGTGGTTAGGCGCTATGGTGTGTAGGCGCAGTGGTAAGTAGGCGCACTGTTAAGTAGGCGCAATGGTGGAGGGGCGCAATGGTAGGTAGGGGCAATGGTAAGTAGGCGCAATGGTGGGTAGGCTCTATGGTGTGTAGGCGCAGTGGTAAGTAAGCGCACTGTTGGGTAGGCGCAATGGTAGGTAGGCGCAGTGGTAGGTAGGCGCAATGGTGTATAGGCGCAATGGAGGGTAGGTACAATGTTGGGTGAATTGTGAATTAAGTGAATTGGCATTAAATATATACGTATACAGATGCCATATATGATTGAGAATATAGTATTCCACCATTAAAACTTGTTTATCTAGAGTTTATTATATAGTCCCCTAAAATTATATTTTTAAAAGTGTATTTTTTTATGGAGAAGGATTTATGTACAAGAGCAAAATAGATATTGTGTTATTTAGTTGCATCTTTAATAAATATTTTGTTCACAGACTGACAAAATTGACAGAAACCAAAGGCTGTAAAATATTCAATAAAACTATGTAAAAATTAGAAGGCTCCATAAACCAGAATTAATGGGGGGAGAGGAGATGGGTTAGGCTGACACATGTTTTGGACCCTACTGGATCCGCTCATGAAAACACAGGGTTAGTTACATTATTTCGGTTTACTCAAATATAAAAGCGTAAAAATTATTCACAAATTTATTTAAGGCTACAGAAATGATTAATCACTTTTAACCGAGATGTATAACGTGCTCTATAATACTGGCTAGTGATTGGCTACTTTGTAACATTCCTTATAATGGTGAAGTTTTCAACTTACACAATTTTTAAATACCTACATATACACGCAGTGGCACCTATATAGTGTGTTGAATAGAGTCGGACTTTCTGCTGCATAGTAGACCCATTACTGCAAGCTTTGCTTTGATTGAACAAG
>JAUZND010003671.1:0-12125 GCA_034780555.1 Coelogynopora nodosa
TTCTATTCTATTTCTATTCTATTTCTATTCTATTTCTATTCTATTTCTATTCTATTTCTATTTCTATTCTATTTCTACGCTAATCTATTTTATTTCATTTTAATGTTATTTAATTTAATTTAATTTTCTTCTATTTATATTTATTCAATTAATATACGCTTTTACATAATTTACAATTGATTGAATTTACAATACAATTATTCTAATTATATATTTTTTTAAAATCTTTATTTTTATTCTATTTTATTTCATTCTAATTTTTTTCTGTTTATTTATATTTTATTTATTCCATTATTTAATAGTATATTCTATTTAATTTAATTTTATTTAATTTTATTTTGTACAATTTTTTTATTTATATATTTTTATTCTATTTGTTTTTCCATTACATTTAATGTTTTGTGTACTGGTTTTTCATTCCGTTCTAATTTATTCTGTTTGATGTATAATTTTATTGTATTGTATTTTATTCTGTATACTTTTCCATTTAATTATATATATTTTTATATTCTATTCTATTAAATTTATTTGCTTTTATTATTTCATATCTATTATTTTTTGCTACAATATTATATGATTAATGCTCACATTATAATTAAAGGCCCTATTTTTAAAACAAAATCTAAGCTAAATTTGACTTAAAAATAAATTACAAATATGTGAAAAGGTCTTTAATTATTTAATTTGTAGATCATTTTTTTGTTCCAAATTTAATTATAACCTCATGTCGCCTAACTAAATTGTTAATTTTCAAATATTTTTTATAACATTTATAAATATATAACAAATTTTAATTTCGTAATTGTTGAATGAGCATTTTACTCCAAATGTTGACGGAGTTTCACGGAGGTGTAATAGGCCTACAACGTTACAGTGTTATCATATTTATATATATTATTACTATACTAATAGAGTAAAAAATATTTGATTTAAATATGTATTACTGATTAATAAATTTGAAAATTAAGATAATTTTGGCTTAATTAACTCATGCTTTTTAAATCGAACAATATTTGAAACTTAAATATTTGGGTTGTCACTTAAATCCGGAGAAAAAACCGGAAGAATAAATAACTAGTTTTCAACGTCGGCATGAAAAGAAGTAACAAAGATATACAAACAATTTCAATTATAAGAATGTTATAATTACTTAAAATTAGTTATAATTGATTTATTTGTATATTTCAGAATTAATTTATATGCATAGCCTACATATTTTGACCATTTTTATCGACATTCTAAAATCCTTTACATTTATTTTTATTAATTATTTTGATTATTTTAAAATCTATTTTGTTTATTTTAGATACTTTTGCATTTAGCATTTGCTTCTAAATTTCCTTCAGATTTGTCCACCGGTTTTTCCTCTGAATTTAAGTTACCACAACATAAGCAACAAACATTATAATTTATCTAAAGAAAAAATTTAATTTCATGTTCCACATTAAAAAATGGTCAATTAACACTTTTTTGGAATCAACGGATTCTCAGAACACAAGTATAAGCAAGTGATGCGAGAAACTTATCATCAAAGATGTCTTTAAATATGGAAAAAGAAATGTCGAAAGAAATTCTTTGGTCCATTTTCTTCCCCGCATATATACAAGACAATATGGATCACATGTTTATGTATAGTGGACGCTGCTTTGGTGATTTAATAACAGCCCAGGAGAACCTGGAGAGGTTTAATTATCTCCCAATAATTGTTCTACTTTTCCAATCACTGCAACGTCGAGGAGGATGTTAAATATGTCTTGAATATAGAAACAGTTGTCGAAAAGGAGAAAATTTCTATAACTATGTTTTTTTATTTGATGTTGTGCATATATATAGGGAAGTAAATTATAAAAGAAATTTTATATTTTATTTTAATTTTGTTTTATTTTATATTTTGTTTCATTTTTTAATATAAAGTTAATGGGTGGATGTAAATTTTTAGATTTTAAAAGTATACAATTAAGTCTGAATATATTAAAATGAGCTGTACATATCGGATACATTTGTAAATTGTAAACGGAATAAGCTGTCGAAATAGGGTGAAGCGTGTATAATTTTATATCAACACCAAACTTTTTAAAATATTAAAACTGTAATGCGGCATATTAATACATGCATAGACAAATATCTATTATATATATTTAAACAAAAACACATTTTCTTTATAGTTTCGATAAAATTTTATTTGTGGATACAGATTTAAAAATAATTGATCTAACATCTGTCAATTTATTTTAATTATCTTTTTTTAAGGTTTATCATATCAAAAAAAAGATTGTTTTTACTCCCTTTTTTTACTATTTTTTAAAGAAGACGGCTATTTGAAGAATTAATAGCCATAATACGAAAATATATTCCATTTTAGGTGGTACAATTAGGCTATAGTATTATAAAATTTTACAACTGCCGTTTGATAGAAAAATGTAATAAAATATATCATGCTATGTTGTTTAGATGAAAGTAAGTGGTGATATAACAAGAAAGATCTTTATTTAACTAACGTCGACATATTCGCAAAGTTTGTAATAACTTATAACTGATAAAAAAGAGTTAATAAAACTAATAAATCTAATAAAACTAATAATTATAACTTATAAAACTAATAAAACTAATAAAATTGTTAAAACTAAACAATCAATATTAAACAATCAGTATTGTATTCAGTATTCCTTCTGGTTTCCTCCTATATAGCGTGGAGAAACTGTTGATGAAGCACGCATGTTCTTCCCGCTTGGCTTGGTTGAATGAATTATATATTCGCCACTGTCTATCAATATAGTTGTGTTATTCGGAAGAAAATTTTAGGCTTGAAGTATTGATTGATTAATTGATTAGTGATCGATTAAATTGATATGGCTATGAAATCTTCTGATAATGACGGCGTTGAAGACTTATACTTGGAAGATTTGGTCGTATCAAATATATTATATCATATCTATATATCATATCAAAATTATACCTTATAGAACGAACCAAGAAACGTTATAGTAAAATATAAAACATAAATATTGATCTCATTGACATTGTACAGATTAAATTTTCATGTATATTTTGTCTTAAGAGAATGTATGAATTAGCTTAGGTTTTATTAAATTTATACCATTTTAAAAATTCAAATTTGACATGGCTCTGCATCCCAAATTGAACTTCTGGATATGATACACTGTAGAATATTTAGTGCCTTTATAAAACTGTGCGAACTACAAAATACATGTTTTTTCTATATCTAAATTTCGATTATTTCAAAACCGTGGTTGTTTATGTTAACTTGTCAATCTATCGATCAAATTTACTAAATAGGGTCAATATCTTTCAATATACAAAAACATATCAAGTTACAAAAACAAGTCGGTTATAATTATTTTCAAATATGGTACTCGTATGTTTAAGGATATTGTCGTATTGTAATATATTTAGAGTAATTTACCAAATACATTGTTTAATTCTTTCTAGGTACTTATATATTTGTATATTTAGTTTGAAAATAGTTATGAATTGTATATATGAATGATATATACTTCGAATTGTACATAAATACTGTGTCAATTTAACTAATTTTTAAACTATTTCAAATTAAATACATTTATTTTTGGATTTCTTAATTTTACCATATATTTTACATTTTTAAGATTATTTTGTAATTGTTAGAAATATTTGATTTTTTAATGTAAACATATATTACTTAGAAATCAATTGAAAAAATGTCTAATGTCTAATACAATAACAGTTTTACAGTTTGAGAAGAAATTAAAGAAAGTCGCCTTAACCAAGATATTTGTATCAATATATATCGCGACTGGAATTTTTATATAGTTTCAGAAAGAAGTGGACAGGGCCAAAGTTGGCAGTTACCAGGCCACGTGTCTGCAAACAATTTGGAGTGAAACGCGTTTATAGGGTGGGCTAGCAATTACTCGGTTGATTAAGCATGGTCAGGTAAATTTCAATGATTTCCAGGACCAATATCAAAGGGTAATTTTTACATAAATTGACCATTTGCTATATATAGGTTGATAACCGCTCCTTCGCATCACTAAATTTGAAGAAAATAAGCCGCAAATATGGCCACGTGTCCCAATCTACTCTCCAGTCGACCTCAGTGATTAGAAATACCTGTCCAACAGTTCATGACAATAATTGTGGACAACAGTTCTGGCAGATTACTATACTGGACAGTGGTCAAATTGTTTCATAAGGAAAGAAATTGCTTCCTATATATATTATCATGACATTTCTTTTGTTTTTTAATTAATTACGTTTGATGAGAGAGATTGCAAAGAGACGTCGTGTGGCACATTAAATTGCAGATAAATATCTTTGTTATTATCGTTGCGAACTATAATGTATAATTTTAAATAACGCCACAGGAGTCTGGAATTATTAAAAGAGTTAGGTGGTTTTATAGTTTTACTTGAAAAAGCCCAACAGATTAGTGTCCGTTTTTTGTATTTCATGAATATAAAGTGTTTAATTTTTAATTTAAAAGGATACTCTCTGAGAAGCGTTATCATTATAATCATGTTTTACTAAATATAAATATATATACATTGTATATAGATAATTATTATTTTACATTTAGTATAAAATGTATAGGCACAAAATATAAAACTCAACCAAATTATATATAACAATATATATATCGTAAAGAAATAATGTATGCTTTTGCCGCTGAAGGTCAAAAGCAAAAAAATATTATGATTTTTGACTCTCAACTTGTAAAAACAAAATCAAAATCAAACCTTTCGGTCTAAATACTTATCAACATTATGTCGTAATATCTCTTTCTATTTACTTTCCAATCTGTTAATTTTATTAACGTTTCCAATTCCAATCCACTTTGCTTCCAATAACATCTCGTGGCTAATTCTTAATTAAATTATGTACGTTTGGCTATATTAAATTGGTTTAAACTACATTTAAATTTTTTTTAATTAAAATTTTAAATCTTGCATAGGTTGTTTTTTATTGATAGCTTGAATTATTGTTTAAATAAGTAAAATAAAGTTGATGCTTGAAAAAAACTAGGTTAAATTGCATAATTCTAATAAAAAATATATATATTCTTTGTAATTTTTTATACAATGTTATAAAATAAGCTTATTTATCAGGTTATAAAACTTTTTTACATTTGTTTAGTCACTTTATTTTATCAACAAGGCTTTATTATGTGGGGAAATGTTCAAATGTTAAACAATATTGTAAAACCATAGCCATATATTTTTACGGTGGTTTTGTTTAATCCATGCTATTAATTCAAGCAGTTCAAATATTATAAATACTTACAGCATAGGTATATAAAAAAGAATAACTTACTATAAGAAAATGAAATTTCACATTATATCTATCAAAATAACTTTTTGTTAAATAAAAAATAAAATAAACAACTTTCCTTTTGCGGTATATAAACATCTATATATTATAAAAGCAATATATAAGTCGTTCATAATACAAAACGCACTCAAATATTGTAATTAATATAAATGCCACCAATAGGAATTGGAAAACATTCGCAGCCCTTCTTAAAACAAAAGTAAATGTTTTGAAGTTTCATTATATCAGTTTTTTGATATATTGCTGTGGAAAAGTATAGTTAAAAACATATAATGTTGAAACATTTAACTTTTTATAAATATGTTTACAAATTTTTTTTTTAATGTTTGCATTATTATTTGCTGAATATATTTGAATACCATCTGAATATTTTCATTACTATTTAAAAAAACTTCAGCAATAGTACAATTTTTTTAAATATTATTATTTCATGTTAAGTTTTAATGAAAGAGAAATTATCATATAATCAACCAATGCAATTGTTTAATTTAATAAAAAAAAGTGTATTATTCTAATGTGCATGCCTGGTATTGGTATAACAAATATGTACACAAAATATTTATCATCATATAGAAAACATTTAAGAGGAAAATGTCTGCTAAACAATATAAATAACAATAGTTAATGATTAAAACATTACGCACAAAGAAAAATCCACACTAATTTAATAAATAGTTATAGTAAACTTATTAAAAAAAACTAAAACGTTGATACCAAAATAATATTTACAGTATTTACACATAAAATATAATTAACAATACATATACCAGTTTACAATACAGATTATAAATACTCTTATGGAAAATGAGAATATGTGCAAACAGAAGAGAACATTTTTCTAAATTATATAACTTTAAAGCAAATGGTGTAATGCAGTGTGTTCACACATATCAATAATTAATCTTGAAGGACATAGTCTAGATAAGAAATGTAACAAATGGCCAAGCGAAGAATTTCAATTTTGGAAAGTTTCTTGTCCGGTGGAAGAGTTGGCAACAACAGGCGAAGTTCAGCAAAGGCGGAATTGAATGCCTCCACTCTCACCCGCTCCCTAGCTGCATGCGCAGTGCGATACTTTTCCGTCGCTCGACGACGACGTCTTCGCTCGTCACGTGATAAATTGGACCAATCACAGGTGTCCTCTTCACTGGACCGGGAAGCGATCGATAGCTGGTTTTCCACAGTGATTGGCTCATTGAGTCGTGTACATGTTTGTGGTGATGCCGTTGACCCACTGATGAAGAATTAATGAAAGGCAAATCATGAAAACTAAAATGATAGGGCTTTACTTTTGGCTTATAATATTTAATTAGGTAGCCTAATTAAAATTCATTTATATATTTTTAATAAAATCGCAATATAACAATTTTTTTTAATAATTTAAATAAATACCTACATTTGTAATTATATGTTACTGATGTTTTAATTCAATAATAGCACATTCAATAACATTTTTACCTTTATTAATTAATTTCCATAATATATAATATCCATTTTATTGATTAATTTCCAATCATTCGAAACATAAATATTTAAATTGTGTTTATTAATGACGAAATATGACAAATTTTTAAATGACAAACATTAAATAATTCATAAATGGAAGATTAAAAATGATAAATTAAATCAATAATAAAGATAATAATAATATAATAAGATACTATTATATAATATAATATATAATATAATAATAATAATCAACATAAAGATATATGGTGAAGATCTATGGTCTTGTATCTAAGCAAAGTACAGCTTGGCATTTCACTTTGCATTTGTTGTGTTCTAACAAAAGCATAAAATGTTTTCTTATACACTTTAAACTGTATCATATTGTATAAGGGCTTGTAACTAAAATCACTTTGGGATGCTACTTTAATGCTACTCAATTAATACAGAAAATATATATGCATACACTTATCTTTCCGTATTACATGCTCAACCATTTAATGCTGTTTCTTTTGCCTAATTGAGCGAAACCTTCTAGTCACTATAGCACGTAACGGATTTTCTCATTTGGAACAATTAAACAGAGATGATCATCGTGAGACACCAGTTTGGATTGAACGCTGAATTGCACGGGATTAGTTCAATGCACAAAAAGGTTACAATTTGACACGCTGAAATTACATTCTTTAATGGCAATTGATACACTATACAGAAGAGTCAGGACATGGACACTTGAAGAAAACTGTTGCACGAAAGATCATACTCTGCACGTATTGCCGCATGATGCCAATTCATGACGATTACATATTTGGAATATGAATTACTCAAATTGTTGTGTGTCTTGAAATAGCCGCATATATTATAGAATATTAAGTTGAAGGTAACATTTTTAATTAAGTGCATAAACAACCATATTTTTTAATGAAATTTAAAAGAAAAAATAAAAAATTATTAATGTAGTTATTTATATTTATTATATTGTATATTTATATTTATATTAAATGATGCCCTTTTATTTGATAAAATAATAAAACTGACAAAATTATAAGTATACAATGGAAACAATGAGATAAAAATATATATTAAAATGCAACATAATATCAATTTTTTTATATACTGTACTCATGGTACAACGGCATGTCACTAATTTTACAAGCGAAAGAGATTAAATAAAAGAATATATATAATAAACATTCATCAATTTTTGCCACTTATCCAATGGTAGATTGGAGTGTGGGGCGGGGTATAGAGGAGAGGAGGACGATGGAATTATCACAAAAGTGATATCCATTTTTGTTCTGTCTGTATCTTCATTTATTTAAATTATATAACTTTACTATTGAAGATTTTTATTTTAGAATTAATTACTGAATTTACAAAAAAATCTTTTCAGTCATATGAAGATGTATTGAATATTAAAACGTGCATGATTAACACTATAAGAACATATATGTTTACTGTTGTTCGTATATAAAGGCATACGCCCACCAACCGCAAAAAGTTGAATACATACAGTACATTTCAATAAGCCTATTTACACTATAAGCGCGACATGACGCGACGTAGTTGAAATTGAAATTATTCAAATTTATCTGCGTCGCGACGAAATACATATTTCAATGCATGCAAATAGCCTCATAAATATCAATAAATTCGAATACCCTCTGCATTGAAAAAAAATTAGAAAAAAATACTGTGTTGGGTTTTGATCGTTACTATAACAAAAAGATGAAATATTCAATTTGGGGAATTTAACAGTAAGCATTATCTTAGCCAATAACTCACATTTATAAAAATATACAATTTCAACTAGATGACCGTGTTATTTAAACAAATATAACTATACTGAATGACTTGAACTATCTTTTCATGGTCCTAAAGATTCAAGCTGTCCTTTAATATGCATTTGAGGACTAATCTCCCGCCATCGACAGATTTAACCCCTTTATAACTGTGAAGAAGCGAAACATCCTTCTCACTTGTGTTTCGCCAGCCGTCTTCGACTTCTGAATACAGTGTCAGGTCCCCGAGGGAATTATCCAGCAAATTGAAAGTTTGATTGGTTCCGCCTTCCTGGTCTTATAAAATGGATTAACTCGATTAAGAGCGAAATAATTAGTTAGAGGAATCATTTCTCGAGAGGAATTTTCCTTCGGGCGATATCATTTCATCATGGTTCTGTTTGTTCATTTGCGTTCGTAGTTTGTAGAGATAGAAGAGATTTGGAAATTGGCTGTGTCGTGATTTATCCGGAGTAAAACCCCAGCTTATACGGAGCTTGATCCTGTTTTCGCCCAATTTAGTTCAAATTGTACTAATTTAATTTAAATATTACGTATTATGTTGTCGTAATACGTAATATACATAATTTTGTCATCAAAATGTAATAATTTATTAATCTTCAATGTATAGAGAAAATAAATAAATCGCCGTATTTGTTAATAAAACGTTTGTATCATTTAATTATGTATATCATGGTAACATATATAATGTAACATTTTATTTTTATTTATGCACGCATGCAGTCACATTTATATTTTGAATTGTGGGTAAGTATATAAAACGTAAAAGCTATTGACTTTTTTTAATATATAATTTGTTTGCGTTCATAAATTGTTTTTATAAATTTCAAAAAGTTCAAATATAGTTTAGTTGTTTCTTTACGTCTATTTTAAATGTAATGTTTTTTGTTGAGTAACTACCATTTCATTAAATCTGTTCTTACTACGTCATTTTATATACCTACCAAATATACTGATATTTGCATACAAATTTTGTATAAATATAATAGATCGCATATATTATACATGTATATATGCTTATTCATATATATATATTAGTTACTTATTATATTAAACATTCACATCATTGTCCATATAATCGAGATAAAAAAGGCATCGATAATATGTATATATATGATTTAGACATTCCTCTGGAAAATACATAAAACCATTCGGTATACTGGGCTTATAGATAAAAGTAAACGGTATTCTTTCTACATATTATTAATTTGATAAAATTTTAATAAAATTAATTGATATTTAATCGACACATTCATTGTCATATTCAATGAAGGTAAACGGGGTACTGTAGGCTTAAAAAGTTCCATTACTTATGAGTTAGTGAATATTACTATATTTATGTAAATTATGCATAATTTAGTTGTTTTATTATATAAACTTCACTGGCGAATAAATAGTCTCTGTAGAGGGATTAGTGTTAGTTTTTCCCGTAATTTTTATGATAATTTTATCTATTTTATATATAATATAAGGTATAGGTTAAGATTATAATATAAACAACAAACACACAAAATACAAACCTGATTACATATACGGTATACGGTACATTTTAATCGAAAATTGTTTCTGAATTGGGTGTTCTATACTGGTCGCATTTAAGTTTTAATAAAATTTATAAATAGAATAAAGCAAAAAAAATAAGTTTGTTTTAATAATAATTATATAAGATCGTACATTTAACATAAAATATACAACAGTACTTATACTAACAATGTACTTTAATGCGCACTTTAACAAAGGTCATACGTATACTATATGCAAACTCTTTTATTCGTGACATTAACACTTTGCTTAAAAATTCATTTTTAAATATTTACTAAATTTGGAAAATTAGGAAAATATTTGAATGAAACAAGGTATAACACGATATCTCGATTCGCTTTTTATAGTTCTTAAAGTATTTTTTAGGAAAGGTTTTTAAAATATAATTTAAAAAATGTACCGGTTTTGGATTTTGAATTTGTTGATATACAATAAGTATAATTGTTAACATCATGAAATAACATTAAACACAAAAATACAGTTATGAATGTATTACACTAACAAAATTGAATACAGTTATAAATATTTCATGAAATTTCCCAATAAAATTCAATTTATATAGGTATATGCACCAACTATAAGCAAACAACATACAGAAGTTTACATAGGCCTACTTTAGTAAACAGTAAAGCAAACACTTTATAAAAGATAAATATGTTAAATATTATATATTTTTAATAATTATACTGTATAGTTAATCTGGTTTGAATAGGAATTGAGTTTTATAATGCTAAAATCTCATTAAAATATAAAAAATAGTTTAACTCACAATTCAAATAATCCATAATGGGTCATTCTTTTCTTTTCGATTGAGAGTTGCTTTTAATGTTTTATATAAGAATATAATGGAAAATTAAAGCGTTCTTTTTCATAAACTTATATCTGTTCAAGTTGGCTTCAAGTTTTCTTTAAAGAGAAAAAAAAACTGTATTTACATATCTAAACTTTCAATCGCGCTCATTTTCACGATGATTTTGATGCGCTTGTTATATTCAATTTTCATTGGTTAACGAGTAGCTAAGCTTAATATACCGGCGAGTCATTCAGCAAGCAATTTAACCTTTTTAATTAATTTTTAAATATAAAAACTATCAAAATAATTTCAATATAATTTTAATTTAAAATAATCAACTTTTTCTCAAAACGTATGTTTTTGTTCATTTTTGAAAATTAAGGGAACCGTACGTTATTATACGTTTTATTAAAATGCGTGTAATTAAATTTCAGAAATAAAAATACATATCTTTATAAAATCATTCGTAAAAAATTGTTAGAAACCATTGTATACTATATTATAAAACTGTTTTACGAACTAATTAAATAA
This sequence comes from Coelogynopora nodosa, assembly GCA_034780555.1. Taxonomy (NCBI): domain Eukaryota; kingdom Metazoa; phylum Platyhelminthes; order Proseriata; family Coelogynoporidae; genus Coelogynopora; species Coelogynopora nodosa. Next base: position 11,443 of record JAUZND010003671.1, read on the forward strand.
ACAAATAAAACTAAGTTATCTATTTAAATTCAAAATTTTAAATATAACTAAACATTAAAGTAATAAATATAAACAATAGTTCCATTAGTAACAATTATTGAAATCTATGATTGATAAGATTATATCAGACCATCACATAATAATATATAATATTAACTGACTCACAACATATTCAATCACGATTGTTGCAAAACGCTACAATTAAATACAGAAATATAAATTATATAATTTCCTAACATTCATCATGAACAAACATTTAAAAATAATGTAATCATGCTAATAATATATTCGGACTTATAAATGACATTATTTATTTTATACCTGAAACCTAAATATTAAAAATTATGCTTTAAAATTTTAATACGAATTAAAAGATGCACTTTCAAATAGTTTTCGATGATCCTGATAATAAGATTTGTTACATAATAAAAAACACAAAATCTTGCGAGATTCTTGCAAGAAAGTGCAAGAAACCGCGGAATTGGTCGCGTTGAGGACATTGTCACTAGAATATTTCGTCACATGAGAAGGGTATCATAAATTTAAGCAAGCTGTATTTAAATTAATGCATAATATATTGAATAATTAAATATTGAATATAAAATTGATAATTATTGTATTAGTGGAAATGATCATGGAATAATTATCTGAAACAAATGAATAAACGTATGGTTAGACAACAA